>CAJQZP010000953.1:0-182500 GCA_907164705.1 Parnassius apollo
CTCATTGTTCAAAACGTGGTAGTAGGCTTTGCTGCAGCTATGTTATGGTCGTAGCCTGAAATATTTGGCTTGACTGGGGAAGAACCACGCTCTTATAGAATACCTGCATGAAATAGCAGATTTACACTGCTCACATGGTCAATGTAGAGAAACGTAGACTTTTTTTACTGGTAGCGGAGCATTTATCTTAGTCTTCAGGGGTAGTAATTTTACCATCAGCTAGACTGCTTGCTCATGTGACACCCTTATTCTATAAAAAAGCTAATGCAGCAATTCTTATTTGATTCTCCTCTGGAAACATGCAATTCTTAAGGTGAGGTGAATCCTTTTTTATCATGGGGAAATGCCTACGCATACCCGCCTCGCGGGGGCAAGGAAGGGTTATGTTGGACTCACACCGGCTAAAACTCTATAGTGATCCACCTTCATCGCAAATATTGGCAGGCCCATATCCCATTAGCGCTGTCGGCCCCATGATGGCGTCTTCTCGGAAGAGAACTACTCTCCCTTTTCTCCTTCTCAAGTAAGGCGCACCAGAACACATAGAGTGCCTTCCAGCACGGCCTCTATCCAACAACAAACACAACAGTACAACAGACGCCCTATGTCTGATATGCGAAGGCCATGGGGCCAGGAAATACGACCACTCAGAAGCATTAGCCTTCCTAAGCCCAGTGGCAGATCTGGTCTATGGCTCCGCCGTCAACCAAGATTCAACTGCGGAGGGTAGGGATAGCGGCGCCTCACAATACCGACACTCCTCTTCCCCTGTAACCCCACCACCACCGCATCAACGTAGCGGTGGTGGTGGGGTTACGGTGGTGAGCTGTGGAGGACTGATACTCAGTGGCGCATCGCCATACTGATACCCTTTTCCTCCGCGACTCCACCTCGGCTACAACGGTAGAGTTCTGCAGCTCATCAGCACACATCCGAAGTGGGCTCGCCAAGCCCACACGGAGAGGCGAACTCGGGCCGGCCCATCAATACGGGCCAGCCATGTGGGTTCCTCTTTGTTCATTGCAGCTGACCAAGCCTTGGCTACTATACCACCCCCCTCCCTTCGCCCAAGACGACAAGGCGAGAACCCGTTCGGGGGGAGAGAGGTGAACCCTTCTCTAAGCTATCGGAGTTCCATTTACATGATAAAAATATTTAAATAATAAAATTACCAATAATTATCCGTGAATTTGTGTTCTGAATTTCGACAGAGTCTTGTTGATTTTGGGGCATAATATCAAGCTGAAAATAATGCTAACTTAAGAAGTTTTAACATCATTACTGGCAGTATTAAAATAATGTTGACATTTAAAATGTACAAATAATGCTCGAATATTTGTCGTAGTAAAGTTTAAGGAAATGACTGGCAGCTTAAATATTAATTTCTTGGGGTGGATTTAAATTTAATTTGAAACTTTTTCAATGTTAGTAATTGCAATTCAATTTTTTTCTAAATTTCAGGTCCAAAATTTCACAATATTTAAAAGTTATATTCGCTTATCATGATATTTGTCGTAAATATCCATTATCACTTCTTGTTTGAAATATTTTTGATAGATATTTTATGTACAAAATGTTATATTGAGTCATAATATTATATCCAATTCCAATGTATAAAATACTGCTCCAAATACCTAAGTTTATTTGTAGCAATAATTGACATCGGTTGTCCAGCTTATGACAGCAACTTCGGTTACCGTAATTTTGACAGTGAAGTAACTAATCATTTATTTCAGGATATTTCTGCTAGAGTATTGTAGATCAATCCAAAAGTTTAAATAGCATTGTAAGGAAATGAGAACAGCAATTGATGAAATAGTTACATAAATAGTTTTGTTGATCTAGGTCTATTATGTAGTACTGAACTTGGCAACCATACAAGAATGTTAACATTTCTATGAAACTTGTTCGTCGAGGAAACTTTAACATGAATGGATTCTTTCAGAAGTATTACAATTACTGTACTAAGACGATAGTATTTCTTTAAACTTAGAATATGTTAAGGCCACATTCAGAGTTTCAAGAAAATATGGAATAAATATGCAAAACGTACATTAACACTATAAAATGCAATACACACAAAGAAAACTGTACCAACTACAACGAGATATAGAAACGCAATACTGTGAGATGATATTAGCTAGATTTTGTACTTTTTATAAAGGTATTTTATACAATATATTGTATGTAGATAAATCATTTTCATGATCATTACAGCCCATTAAAATCCATTGATTTCCTGCATCTTCTGGTAACTGATAGGAAAGAAAGGAAATAAATAAATTTCATACGACCCGATCTTTAACTGAAGATTTGATGTTGTTGTAACTTTAATTATTTAAACTGACTAAAGTAATAATAAAAACTAAAAATTTACATAGCCGTATACTGTAGACAACCAGTGGTGAACAAAGGTTGTCGAGAGTCATCCTTATGCTGGCAAATACAGACGTGGGCAACCTTCCATTGCACGATGTAACTACTTGACAAAATAAGTAGAAGAAGAATAATGCAGGATATTCAGAATAATAAATTTAGGAAAAGGAACTGATACGCTTTCATACACTCTTGGCCAGATTGTAAAAACATGAAAGTGTTGTCAATTAATAACCTATATATTTTCAAAACATCACTGAAAATTCGGCGGATATCGGAAATCTGAGAGCAAAGTTATATGATATTTAGTAAAAGTGAGTGAAATACCAAACCAAAGTCAAACGGATAAACGAGATTATCGATGTCCGGTATAATAGCAAGGACCGCACAAGTTAAGTTAAATCAGAAGTTCGTAGAAAGAAAGCAGTGGTAGAGGAATATTAATCAATAAAACAACGGGAAACATACTTAAAACGCACACATATTAAAACGATAACAAGTGATCAATGATCATAGATGGAGTCAGGTACGAACTGTAACTATGAGCAGACATTGAAATACATTTGGCAGACACAAGTAATAAATCGAACAGTAAACGAAACCGATTTTGAGATTTATTTTTATTACGTTGATATTTAATTTTTTAAGCTGTTTACATTGTGTTATTTGTAATTTTATTTATATAATTACTATAATTGAATCAATTATGTGTTGTAAGTCGTTATGTAATGTTTAATTGATAAATTATTACACTTACCTCTTTTATCTCTGCACTTCTCTAAGGTAGATTGGTAGATAATGGCTCAGGCATTAAGTCCTATATATCTAACGTGTATATGAAGTTAAATAAAAAAAAAATAAAAAAAACGCATTCACACTAATCGATTGAAGTAATCGATTTCTTGTTTTATTCGTGACATAAACTTATTTTTAAGATTTCTGTTCTTCCAAATTGTCAATTAAGATAATTTTTTGTATTTTGGGAATAGGAAAATATAACGCTTTTATTAAACCATATTTCATCTTATTAAAAATTGGGCCCAGAAATCTCCATCTCCTTTAATTGGGGTAATTTTTATAAAACGCTTTGTCGCAGGTTAAATATTTTTATTAACGTATATTGTTATATAAGGGAATATTTGCCAGATTTGTAAAGATACGCTTCACCACATGTTAAGTTTTTAATTACCCTTTTAGTGCACCAAAAGTCCACAGCTGAACATATACGTCCCCATAGAATGTCTCATAGGGAAATTTTTGCCACACTTTATAATTTTTAGTAGTTATTCGACAGATGTTGCTGTCCATATCCTGGTTTCTTTCACTATGTCGCCTTTGACGATACAGACGTGGCGGTACGTGCGAGTTAATATTCTTACACCATCACCTACCCGGTTACTCGATAAACATTACAACATAGTAATTTAAACATCATACATTATGTGGTTTAAATACTTAAAATATCTGATCATCAGCTGACATTGTGGGAAAATAAAATAACCTCCAAGTTTAAGGCATGCACGTTTTCAGGGGAAATATTCGTATATGTATGGTTTCCTTTTTGGCGTTTATTTTATTTTATTGCTATTGAAAAATGTGTTGTCTATGTGTAGTTGTACATATAAGTACTTACTCTGAGTATTTTTGAATTTTTCTCTACCATATTTTCATGTTTTTTCTTTGTATATTTGTAACTTGTATCTGAAGATAAAATATAATATTTAGCCGTCAGTCTGTATAATAATTCTTAATTTGAAAAGTTTTAAATCTAGCGACGTAACAATAGTAACCATGGGAACAATTTAGCTAATTTTAAACTAAATTACAAAATTTTCCGCAGATATGATATTTTTTTGTTTTATGACTTATGGCTCGGGAATAGCTTTATTTAATAAAATTGTTAGGCATTTTTTGAAATAGGATTTTCCTCCGTATTGTGGAGATATTTTACATTCATGAATATCCAGACATGGAACGATTAGTTGCAGGCCATATAAATAATTTTTACGCATCAATTTTAATATTTTGATGCAATTTGACTGCATTTAAAGACTAAATATATATTTTAGAAATTTTAATACCATCATTTCAGATCTTGTTAGGAAGGAATAAGTTTATAAAAAATATTGTAATGTAGACAGTGACAAAACATTTCATCCTTTTCATCCGATCCTTTCACCACTATCGCATATCGTTTCGTGGGTGTGGGTCACTAAATTAAATTCGTCAGGAGATAGACATCAGAATTATCCTGATAACATCTCAAAAAATATAAAAAATTAAAAAAACAATTCGTTGTCAAACCGATTGTCAAGGGCAACTAATCGAGGAGGCCTATATTCAGCAGTGGGTTTTGATAGGCTGTAATGGTAATAGTAATGGGATCCATCCACGATACTTGCGACAGCAGAGTTGGCGCCGCGTAAATAGGACAGCGTAGTTCATCATACTACTTACCAAAATGAATCTCTTTATATTTGCACCATATGCTTACTCACGGAGAACGCCGAGTTTTGTGATATGAACGTTACGTTTTCTGCAATGTGTTAGATAATTATTTAAGCATTTTTAAAATAACAAGCCAAAAAAGACTACGGGAAATGTAAGAAATACCTTATGATTTTCGATAGATTGAGGTATAACCTATTTCTTTTACCCTTAAGATAAAATGTCTAGACAAGCGACGAAGAACATACTCTATTGTTATTCTTTTCTTGAAATAAATCACAGGCGAAAAACAAGCCAAAAAGTAAACTAAAATGATATTGTGTCTTAACGTCTACAGTGTAATATATTTTTACAACTATATCAAAGATGATTCATAACTTAAATAACATAACGGTGAACAAGTGAACAAAATTATCTTTGCCTAATTATAACATAAGCATATAGTTGCTCTTGTACATAGCTTTTCCCATTTAATCATTATTCTTACCAGCCTCAAACACAGGCGCCAAGTAGCCAGCCTTTCGGTTTTTTACATGATATATATATTTTATAGAAGAGGGGGCAAACAAGCATACGGTTCACCTGATGTTAAGTGACTTCCGCTGCCTATGAACATCCGCAAAACCAGGGGAATTGCAGTTGCGTTGCCGGTCCTTGAGAAAGGAGTAAGTTCTTTTCTTGTAGGTTCAGGTCGTATCGGTCCGGAAAAATCACCGGTGGTAAATTATTCCACAGAGAGGTCGTTCGCAGAAGTAGAAGAAAAATCCTTGTGTAACGTACAGTGGTGGACCTCTAAGTCTCCAGATGGTGTGGATGGTGTCGAGAGGTTTGCTGCGTAGTACGTTCATGAAATTTGGCGGCTAGGATTAATCCCAACAATTCCTCAGATCCACATCCCACTCCCCGTGATAGATGCGATTAAATACGCAAAGAGATTGAACATCCCTTCGCAGCGCCAGTGATTCAAGCCGATCGGAAAGCACTTGGTCGCCTGGTGCCGCGGCACTGGATGCGGTCAAGTGGAAGAAGTTGGCACTGGGGAGCCCCCAGCCCAGAGATGGGAACAGTATATGACGAACGTTTTTGCCTGGAAGTTAAAGGTGAATTTACCATAACTCATACTAAATTTTAATTTGGGACACCAATCACCATCACAACCCCTTTTCGCACTCTCTCCGGTTTTCACACGCTGCTATTTATACAACTCGTTGATCAGCGAGTTGTATAAATAGCAACTGTTTTGTTGTCTGTACTGTCTGACTGTTCGTCGTTAACTGTTCGACTCCCGGCTCACTTAGCCTTAAGCCACCGTAGATACTACTTCACCTATGGATGCCTCGTACAGAGGCGAAACACGTATCGTATTATCGGAAGTGGTATGTCGTCCCTAGTGTGGTGGTGTTGGCTGTAGTATATGCAATTGAGGGGGGTCGGATGATGTTCTTCAGATGGGGTAGGACACATCATTTTATTTTATTACGCGAATATGAGCAAATTAAGTTCTAATGACTTCTACCAAATGGATTGAAAAATGCCCGAGAAAAATGAGTCAAATTCTGGTTTGAACTCGCCTTAAACTTGACAGTCATTCATGTCAAGTCAAATGCTTGTACAAATGTATCAAGAAAGAGGCCCGTACGTTCTTTTTGTGAAGAGTCACTTGCTGGCTTGTAAGCAACAAAATTGTGAATGTGGTCTCTCTTACGGTCAAACAAAAAGATCCATAAAAACCCGCGTGAAAGAACATATAGCTGACGTAAAGCACCGACGCTCCGGGAAGTCTGCAGTCTGTGAACATGTTCAAGATCGTCCCCACCATTACATCAGATTTGATAAACCACAAATCCTCGCAAAAGAACACCGATTCCTACCAAGGATGATACGCGAGGCTATTGAAATTAAAAAACATACTAATATCAAAAGAGAAGATGGTTGGGTGCTGCCATCTTCTGGGGATCCTATAATTAATAAAATTAAACCCAAACCCAAGCATACCACTGCAAGACTTAAAGATACTGTAAGTTTGTTTTGCGTAAATCGGACCAAAAATGAAATTTTTGTTCATCAAAAACCATCTAAAGAACAGAATTGGTGACAGGTGACAACTGTCGTATATTTTAATCAAATATTTTAATTAAAATATATTTATATTTTATTTCTGAAATTCCGAAAAATAATGTTTTATGTAAATAATATATTTCAATATTAATGAATATGTGATAATACATTTACAAGTTCGTTTGCCTTAAGTGATGACACGAAATAACGATTGTCGAATACACAAAGAATATATTTTATTTTGCAAAATTAATGCCAGGGAGAACTTTAAAGAAATATTAAATGAGAAAATAGAACAACGTCAAAATAACAAAATCAATGCTCACTACATTTCTACTGATCCCAAGAAAACAACGAATGCCGCGTTTTTATTGAGACGCTTGAGCGTTTTATTGAGATTGTCACCAAAAGAAGCTTTGAAACCATCAACTGTAAGCGGTTATAGTTGTAAGTCACTCCAAGATGCAACGCCTGGTGATTCATCGTACAAATATTAATATTAGATTGCTTTAAGGCGATAAACAAAGCTCGAGAACTAGGTTTTTCTTTTAATTTTCAAGATTTTGATTTATACTAAATTATAGACTTTTGAGTGCTGTAGATATATTTTACATTTTTAATTTTTTACATTTTCTATGAATATTATCGCTCCAATACATTCACAGCCGGATTTCCTACGATGTCAAAATTGTACCGACGGTAGGCTGTTTAAAGGTAAAAAGGGATTAAATATACACATTAAACGATGCCATAGTAAAAATATTTCGGCTTCACAGCCTACCGTAGACATTCATGACTCTTCTGATAATATACCTAATGACACAAATTCTTCATTTTTTTCGAAACAATTATACAATTTGTATAGTAACGTACCAGTGGTTAAAAGAATTCCCAGAGGCGCGAGGATGCAACTTGCTAAAGCATTATCATTAACTATTTAAAATTGTCTAACGAATTGTGAAAAAAGTTGGCAAAAATTATTTACATTCACGTATTCCCACTTTCATTTTAGTAAAAATAAATAAATCAATTACGTCTAAACTAAAAGAAAATTATTTTCAAAATTTGAATTACCCGATTAATACTCATTTCTCTCGACCTTATCCTAAATTTGATTTAAAAAAAAGTAGTTGAATCAAAAGTAATGGACGGCGACTTAAAAAATGCATCCCGTATTTTATTCTCAGATGACATCCTCGCTCCTCGTAATGTCTAAACTCTTGAAGGCCTTCGTCAGAAACATCCTTCAGTCAATCCTTCCCAGAATTTACCGCTGCTTCCCAATACTTCTATGCAACCATTACAAGTTTCCGAAAAAGACACTTTAGACGCAATATTGTCATTTTCGAATGGCTCTGCCGGCGGCATTGACGGGATTACGCCTCAGCATCTCAAAGACCTTGTAAGCGTATCTGCCGGTGACGCCGGTAGGGTACTTTTTAATGACATAACAAAATTATATAATTTTATGCTTTCTGGTAATGTCAATCCCAATTTCATTCCCTACTTATATGGGGCAAGATTGTGTGCCTTCAAAAAAAAGGATAACGGTATCCGTCCTATTGCTGTTGGTTCTACATTTCGACGTTTAACTTCAAAATTAGCTTGCAGGCACATAATCTCAAACCTTAAGACAAAATTTCAACCTACTCAACTAGGCTTTAGAACCAAAGGTGGCTGTGAGGCGGCGGTACATTCGGTGCGTACTTTATTAACTAATTCCAATGCAGATGTTCTTCTGAAGGTTGATCATAGTAATGCTTTTAACTCAATTGATAGGATAACCCTGCTGAAAGAAGCGGCTAACAATACCCCCAAAATATATCATTACGTTTGGCAATGTTACAGTCAAAATTCAAACTTGTTTTATCAAAACCATATTATTGAGTCTGCTGTCGGTGTTCAGCAGGGTGATCCATTAGGTCCAGCTCTTTTCAGTTTGGGAATTCAACCTATTATTTCAAATTTAAAATCCAAGCTGAATGTATGGTAGGTATCTGGACGACGGTACACTGGGAGGTAAAGCAGATGACGTCCTCAATGATCTTACTCATATTTTTCAAAATTTTAAAAATATTGGTCTTGAACCAAATACAAATAAATGTGAAATATTTATTTCTAATAATTTATCTAATTCTAACAGAGATAACTTAATTCAAAATTTCAATCAGATTCCTCCAGGAATAAAAACTGTCAATTCGGAATCGCTTTACCTGCTTGGTGCTCCGTTGTATTTCGATAGTATTAAACCTGTTTTAAAAACAAAATTTGATCAATTTTTAAATCACGTTGATAAATTATATATTTTAAACCCCCATATTGCCCTTACCATTTTAAAATATTGTCTCCTTGTACCTAAATTTACATACTTATTACGCTCAAGTCCAGTCTGGAAATTTTCGGATATTTTAAAAGGTATTGATAGTAATCTTAAAATTGCTTTAGAAAACATTTTAAATTTGAGATTAAATACAATAGCCTAGAATCAAGCCACTTTACCTATCAAATTTGGTGGAATTGGTGTAAGAAATATTTCTAGCGTCGCATTGCCTGCTTTCCTTGCTTTCGTGCATAGTGTCAATGACCTATGTAACACAATTTTAAATAATAAAGTAGATCTGTGCTTTGCTTCGGAGGCAAAGCAAACATGGCTGACGCTCTGTCCCGTCGAAAATATCCCTCTGGAAGTTAACCAACAAAAACAGTGGGATATTCCGTTGGTACGGAGTGTCCAGAAAAATTTATTTCAAAATTTCCATATTCAACAAGATCAGGCTCGCCTTCTAGCTGTTTCGACTAAGGAATCTAGCCACTGGTTACATGCTCTACCATCAAGTAACCTCGGCAAATTGCTTGATGGGGAAAGCTTGCGCATCGCAGTAGGAATCCGGCTAGGAGTGGCTATTTGTCAACCTCACTAGTGCCCCTGTGGTAGCAGCGTCGATGAGTTTGGGCTCCACGGACTTTCATGCAAGAAAAGTGCAGGTAGGTTTTCCCGTCAAGGTTCTTTGAACGAAATCATCCGAAGGGCTCTTGTCTCTATAAATATCCCCTCGGTTTTAGAGCCTTGCGGGATATTTAGAGACGATGGCAAGAGACCCGACGGTATGACTTTGGTCCCTTGGGAGAGAGGTAAAGCCCTAGTGTGGGATGCTACTTGCGTTGACACTTTGGCGGCTTCTCATCTCAAGGGTACCTCTTTTAGAGCCGGGGCGGCGTCAGAGGCAGCCGAATTTAGTAAATGGCGCAAATATGAGTCTTCGAGAAATGACTACATATTTGTGCCATTTGCTGTAGAGACTATCGGTCCGTGGGGTCCACGTGCAATGAATTTTCTAAAGGAACTGTATCCACGACTGGTCGTTGCTGCTGGTGATAAGAGGGCTGGTTCTTTCCTCGCTCAAAGGCTAAGTATAGCTATTCAGCGAGGAAACGCAGCCAGCGTTCTTGGCACTATACCACGGGGAGCAGGTCTTTTTGATGATTTAAATTTTTAGTTTTAGATTTTCTATATTATAGTTTCTTCTTTTTATGTTGTATATAATTAGTTTTAATCTTTAATATTATAATTTTAATTATTATTTTAGTTAAGTTCTTGACCAATAATTAATATTCAAAAACTGAAGGTAGCCGGGCTAACAATGACATTGGGACGTCAAACATCTCAGTCCCCCCGTGACCTTGGTTGCTGTAAAGCACCCGAAACGTCGGGAATCAAAAATAAGTAAAATCAGTTAAATAAACGCGATAGAATCCGTAAATTTAGTTTTATTCAATGTGTAGTGTTCGCGTAAATTTAAGAAATCATTAGATATCCTCATTTCAAAGTTAATCACGCAAAGAAACCCCAAGTATAGCCTTCTCCATAGCTCGCTGAGTGACCCTCATACGGCCTCGTATGGCCGGCAGTAAAGTACCACGTCTCAGATTCGTAAGTCATCACTGGCAACACAAACTATTTGTACAATATGGTTTTCAGGTTTTGAGGTATACCTGACGAGAAGATGTGTCGTAATTTCCCTAACGCTGCCCAACCGATTTGAATCCGTCGATTGACCTCTCGATCGAACTTGGGTTTACCTAGTCGGACTATATTTTTCCTATATAATTGCGGCAATTTAGTTACATAAATTGGACCAGAGAAGTGACAATTCGAACCTTGTACAAGCCGTACACGGATTTTATTATAAAAATAATATTTATATATACTAATAATCATTGATACATAGAACCAAAAATCATTCGATTTTGATAAGTAATTCGGAGGAAAACATAATTATTGAAACTTAACCATTAAAACAATATCAATATTTTTTATGTGTTATGGATTTATCTTGCATGATTTATAAAGCGCACAGTATCAAAAAAGATTTTAAAAATTAAAGATCTCAAGTAGAAATAAAAAAATAAGAAGTATATTGAAATACGTTACACAGATTGTCAATAAATTATTAGATTGTATCTTTTTCTCTTATTATATTTCTTTTCACGCTTTCAATATAGGTACAGATTACAGTAATTAATTTCTTTAGGTATAAAAATTAATTAAAACATAGTACAGGTTAAGTTGATGTTAGAGGTGTAAAGATTTTGTTAATTTAATTACAAGCTAGAAATCTAAACTTTTAGCTCTAATTCCATAAAAAGTTAGAAGAATCTTATGGCTTTCTATAGCTGGTGTACCGAGGATAAAAAATAAACAGACCAGCGACAGATAGCAGCATTAAACTGTTTTATGAAGATGAGTCACGCTGTGGCTATTTTATGGATGCATGACCAATGGATCGGCTCGACCGGAGAAGGACCAAGCTCTCACAGAATACCAGCGTGAAATAACAGAATAACGCTGTGTTTTCTTAATGCGAGTTTAGAGATCTAGAGATCTTTTTTAATGGTATTGAGGCATTCTAATTGAAGTCCTCAGTGTTTTAGGGATGTTTATGGGCCGCAGCATCCATTTACGATTAGGTAGTCTGTGTACTCCCTCGTATTATATAAAAAATAAGCGAGATGTTTGGTACTGCAACCGCCAATTCACTCTATGACGTAATGAAGAAAAGTTATTTCAAATAAAAGGTAACGTGAATTAAGAATATAATAAATATTAGTTGAGATGTAGAAAGAAACTTAGTTGCCCCTATAAGATTATAGGGCGATAAAAAGAATAAACCAAATACGAGAAAGATCTTATAGTTTTCGACAGTTAATGGTTTTCATATAAAACTTGAAAAATCTCTTTTTGTGTATAGTCATTGGTTATTAACCGGAAAGTTATTTTTTCCCCAAACAGACTATATTACACTATATACACTGATATAATATTATTACACTTATAGGAAGACTACAGCTTTTGCCTGTTTTTTGGATTTATCGAAGGTATTCGACCTTGTAAATTACGACTTGTTGTGGCACAAGCTTATGTATGTATGAAACTACTGTACTACATATTACTTTAGGAGTTATGTGAGTAGATTGTGAGGGTAGAGAAGAATCTATTGACTCCTTTGCCTTGAACTTTATGTTCGTGTCAGTGACCATAAGATATCCAAAACTTAAAAATTAACACAACAAGTTAAATTAAACGCGATGAAATCCCTAAAATTAGTTTAATTCAAAGTATTCATGTAAATATAAGAAATTATTATGCTATTATTTTCAATTTTTTTAATACTATCTCATTGGTGTACACCAGATATAAAATACTAGGATTGACGACGACGGAAAGTACATCAAAATATAAATCCGAATGCCAAGCTAATGACCTGCCGTATATAATAGGCATATCGCTCTTCTATGGGAAAACCTGTGCCAAGCAATGAACTTTTATTAGTTGATGAATACGAAGAAGAAAAAGTATGTCATTTTAGTTAGTTGTATTCTCGAAGGCATGAAAAAACCTAGTCATTGTTAAACCAAAATATTGTTACTTTTGTTACATATAACTTCTTTGTTTTATCCTGGTTTAGCCACTTTTATAGACGACTCCTAAGTATCCAAGGAACGTGAAATAGCTGGGTACGATCTCAGAAGTCGCTTTTAATATAAATTTAATACAGTAATGCAATATGCGGCACGTAAAATAAAACGTTGCTACAAAAGCGTACTCTGTGGTGGAAATATTGACACTTTTTTAATTATGTTAAAGAAAACACAACATAATTTTTATCGAAATTAGGGATGTTAATGCTTCAATGGTGTTGTTACTCGTTTTATTTTACGTGTGGAAAAAAACTAAATGAAAATTTAATTTTGATTTAATTTCATTTATGGAATAAATTTAAATGTTTGCCAATTTTGTGGCGACATTTTCAAAAAACAAAACGCACCGTATAAAGAGAAAAGCTACCCTGGCTGTGCATCTTGTCAGCCGGATCTCCCCATTTTCTTCCCTTCTACGGCTAAAATATTAACCTCATCAACAAGATATAACATACGAAGTAAATTAATGTTGGAATTAAAAACAATTTGAAATAAATAAATTGTTATTTATTCATTTATTTTAATATATTACATAAAAACAAAAGCTATGGGAGTTAAAAGTTTAAACGTGTCATTTCTATGTTCATTGTTCTCCCAACCACACGTCGTGCCTAATCCACTCCGTGTAGATTGCTGACCCATAGGATCAGAATAGGCAATTCAAACGTGGTAGGACCACGCTGCAGCCGTATTAAAGTCACGAATGGATCTGCTCGACCGGGGAATGACCACGCTCTCAAATACTACCAGCAACAGCGAGAAACAGTAGAGTAATGCAGCTGTTATTTGCATTGTAAGCATTGGGTCAGGTAACAAAATATCAGCGTTTTGAATATTGATCGATCTTGGTACATCAAATATTGATCTTCATATATTAAACACCTATATGGACTGTATTATAATTATAAAGCGAAGTCTACAAAGTCCGAATTGAGGAGGACTAGTAAAGCGCGCGTTGGCGTCGGTGACCCAATCTGACTTGGCGTTTATGTGTGGCGGTCAGGCCGGTCAGGTCGCGTGGTGCAATGACCCTTGTTCCGCACTTCACACTGACTCCGCTGGAAACCGATCTGAGCATTAAATTCCAAACGATCGATTATATATGTAGATGTTTATGGGTCATAGCATTCACTTACAATCAGTTGGACTGTGTGCTCGTGTTGCACCCTATTTTGTAAAAAAATATAATCATCCAGGAATTTGATATATTAAATATTAAGAGTTCATGTGTTCATGTGTCAACACACACACGATGTGTGTTGCTCAGACCTGTCTCATCTTCATCTTAGTACATTGGATCGTCTGCTTAACAACTGCATCAGATACATTTATGGTCTTCGTAAATACGACCACGTATCTTCCTTTCAAACACAGCTAAACTGGCTGCCTATCCGTCAGCGCAGATATGTTAGACTACTCTGCACCCTTTTCACAATTTTGAACGATCCATGTGCTCCCGAGTATCTGAAATCTAAATATCAATACCTGGGAGATTCTCATAATTTTTCTCTACG
The DNA here is from genome assembly GCA_907164705.1 of Parnassius apollo. NCBI lineage: Eukaryota > Metazoa > Arthropoda > Insecta > Lepidoptera > Papilionidae > Parnassius > Parnassius apollo. Next base: position 14,376 of record CAJQZP010000953.1, read on the forward strand.
TTCCTCGGCCAATCTTAAGTTGCCTACTCCTTTATACCGTACTGGTTATTTATCTCACTCTTTTGCCCTCACAGCCATCAGGCTCTGGAACAACATCCCTCTTGACATTAAAAAACCTCCCAACAAATTCGTTTTTAGAAATCAAGTCCGTAAGTATATGATTAAATCGTTGCAAGTTTGAAATAACACATCTCTTTTTTTCGTATATATTTCATATTTGTTCTGACATAGATAATATTTACATGTACATTTGATTATTGCTGCACCGCCTCCAGTATCTGTATAATGTCTATCTCTATTTAGCCTAATGGTTGACTGGGAGAGAATGCCCTATAGCATTAAGTCCGCCATATTTACTACTTTGTGCATAAAAGCATAAATAATTAAATAAATAAGTTTATCCTTGCTGGCTGTTAAGGATAAAACTGAAGTAAGTCTTTTATCATTTTACTAATATTGATTTTACGGTATGAGAAATTGCACCTGTTCTTTGCCCCCTAAGGGATTATCATTATAGCATCGAATTATCTTTTATTTAGGAAAGCGTGATGAAAAAATATTTAATAAAAATCTGTTTAGTTCAGTCAAGTAAGGTTTTTTTTAAATATATTAAAAAAGTTTTTTTTTACAATAAGGGTGACTTACGAGCAGACAGACTACCTAATTAAAATTGGGTGGTGTAGTTTACAGACATCCATATCTATCTTCGTTAAGATTCAAAATGCTTAATGCTTCTGGGCCTTTGTATGGTGAGCTTAGAAAACCTTAGACTTTTTTTACTGGAAAAGAAACATTCCATCTAAGTCTTAACTTTTAGACATGTACGTATGCTTTCGATTACAAATTAAAATGCAGATGCACTCTCACCTGTGAGGACTGAGGTGGAATACCTTATTTCCAGTATAAAGTGTCTCTGGTTCTCTACACTCACCACACGAAACACCGCTGCATTAAGCTGCTATATTACGTAGTCTTTCCCCGGCCGATTCGGTCCATTCGTGATACAACTATTATAAAGCTGTAGCGTGGGTCTACCACTTGTTATTATTGTACTATATATTATGTAACGATCGACGAACAAGACAAACAGTCTACCTAAATTATATATTCTGATATTCTACAGCTTTGTCGCTGATAATCCACTAGATACATCTGGAATTAGTGAAGGGGAAACGGAAATCTGGTGCTTCAAAGTGCTATTTTCTTGGTACTACTTCCGTGGTGCATCTGTTATACCCAATTAGAAATATTAGTGCAAGGATTAATCCACTCTACAGCAAAGCGGAATATGCCTGCCTGTTCTAGGACGGCCACTTCGAGGATGTACGGCAAAGTTGTAACAATTTGAGGCTTAGTCGATCGGAGACTGACCTAACCTGTGTTTTTTTTTCTTTCTTTCCTCCACATTCTTTCCTCCACGAAGCCGATACTATGTCAGACTTTTTCCAACGATACGTTTAACCAATTGGCAATTCTCCTTAATATTATGACTGATTTGAGAATTTTGTCTATGTTACTAAATTAGGCGTCGTAATAATTTTAAGTTTGATGAGTGTGACCAGCATAGTATTTAAGTTTTTTTTAATTATCTTGAGTTTTATTAGGAAGATATTACTTCTTTATCTCTTGTTTTTGTTTTCCTCTCTCGCCTCCTATCTCGTAATAATATATGGTAGAGTACATATGGCACTACACCGCTGCACGCTAAAGAAATAATTTATGAAAAGCAGTTCAGTAACATACGATAAACTACAATAAAAATACTTTCAAATATAAAATAAAAAAATAATTCTCATCACTAAGCTTCACTTACACCGATGTAAATTACTCTTCAGTCTATATAAGGCTTCGTAACGGTAATTTCTGTGAATTAGTTAACTTCAAAATGTTGGAAAAATTGCTTCAAAAATTAGAAAGGCGTACAAGTCCGCTGTTGGGTCCAAATGTGAAAGCATTAAAATTCTGGGGTCTCTTATTACCCGAAAACTTAAAAATGCGATATTTTTACTTTAGCATGCATTTATTAGTAACTCTTTTCACGGCAACGGAATATGTCGATATTTGGTTTATTAAATCGGATATAAATTTGCTACTAACTAACTTAAAAATCACAATGTTAGCTACAGTGAGCGTTGTTAAAGTAACTACGTTCCTCTACTGGCAAAAAACATGGAAGAGTATAATAGAGTATGTAACAAGAAGTGATTTAGTACAACGAAACGATAACAACGACCGTAAGAATTCAATTATTGATAAATACACTGAATATTGCCGAAAAATAACCTATTTTTATTGGATTTTAATGTATACCACTGTTTTAATAGTAATGACTCAACCAATATACAAGTTTATATCCTCGCCAATATACCGAGAGTCGGTTAAAAATGGTACTGAACCGTATATGCAAGTTGTAAGCTCCTGGGTACCATTTGATAAAAACACTGTTATTGGCCACATATTTGCATCAGTTTATCAAAGTTATGCAGCAATTTACGGTGGAGGTTGGATCACATCATTTGATACAAACGCCATGGTCATTATGGTGTTTTTTAAAGGCGAACTTGAATTACTGAAGATGGACTGTGCTGAAATTTTAGGAACTGAAACTAAACCAGTTTCGAATGACACTGCATTTTTTCGATTAAAAAGTTGTCACAAGCGACACGTGGAATTGATTAAGTATGCTTAAATTTTAAAATAATATAGTTTTTATCACATACCGTAAAACGTCGCCGTTGGGCATAGGCAGCTATATATATATATATATAAATATATATATATATATATATATATATATATATATATATATATATATATATATATATATGTAAAAATGCCTTTCGACTTTAAATTTTATATTTAATTAAAACTTAATTTTATTATAACAATATAATAGAAAGTATAGTTTATAAGCAAGTAATAACGGTGTAAGAGTATACACTACCCCCAATTGTCCTGTGGTGTCATAAGGGGGATAGAGGGAAACTGTAAAAGAGTATGGACAGCAGTATTTTGTATGTGGTAGTCATGCTTCAGCTTAATTATTAGTACAGTTGTAGCACGAATGGTTCTGCTTGGCCGGGGAAAAATAGCAGCTTAACGGTGCTGTGTTTCGTATAGTGAGTGTATAAAGTCATACCATCATAGTCTTCACTCAGTCAGAACTCAGCCATGGTTTAGTCGCTCCAGCAAAATTACGCTATAAGCAAGAACGATACCAGTTCTGGGCTCGACGTTCTGGGGAATCAACGTCTTAAGATGCAAGTACCAGCGCTCTTCAAAAGAAGTGTAATTCCGCCTCCAGGTCCTTTAATAGTGTCGTTGTCAAAGCAAAATCGGAGTACATCGTCAGAATTGGTGAGAAACTAGTTCGTCTACTTTTGAAAATACGTGAATACTGGTCTCTCGCCAAGACTGTCAAAGGGAACTTCTGTCACCCATCTCTACACAGGGAGGACAACTCAATGGTCTATACTGCAATGGACAAAACCGATCTGCTGGGCTCTCTCTTTGCATTCAGCTTTAATTTTGATGACAGGAGGAATATCCATGCAAGCTGTGCTGTTTACCCAATGCTCGGTGCGTAGAGCACTCCTATCCCTGGACGTCTACAAGTCGAGTCGGCCTGATGACGTCCCTCCTTTTATGCTGAAGACGTGTGTTTCGGTATGTTTCGGTATTGGCACCAGTTTTAACGCGTTTTTTCTGGTACTCGTACTTCCTGAGCTTGGTCCCAAAATCGTGATCATCCCGAAGACAGCTTTCGTGCAGATGATCCATAAAAAACGTAACCTCTCTGATCCGTCTGACTATAGGAACATCGCCATCACCTCCTTGTTCTCTAAAATTATGGAGTCCATTATTAATAGCCAGCTCATGCGGTGCCTTGAGGATCACCAACTCATTAATGATCGCCACTACGGATTCCGTCCCGGTTGCTCAGCTGTTGATCTTCTGGGTCACCTAACTCATAAATGGGTGAAGGAAAAAGAGTCCAAGAGGTAAACGTTGGCCGTTAGTTTGGACATAGCGAAGGGCTTCGATCAGGTTTGGCACAAAGCGCTTCTTACGAAGCTTCTTTTTTATGGGCTTCCCGAGGAATAGTGCAATTGGATCACCGGTTTTCTAGCATATCAGAGTAAACTCTTATACCATTATTACTTGCTTATAAACTATATTTTCTATATATATATATATATATATATATATATATATATATATATATATATATATATATATATATATATATATATAGTCGAAAGGCATTTATAGGATAGGGGTAAAATGAGCACACATCTCACCTGATGGTAAGTGATTACGGCCGCCCATAAACAACTGCAACACCATAGAAATATGCAGATGCGTTGACAACCTTATGAAAGGAAGAAGGCTCTTTTCTTGAAGGTCCCTAAGTCGTATCGGTTTGGAAAAATCTCTGGTGGTATTCGATTTCACTAGGAAGTTATGCAAGGAATAAAACTTCTTTTAAGTGTGGTGGACCGCCAGTCATCCAGATGGTTTGTTTTGTTGCGACGTGTGGTGCTAAAATTGTGCGACTGAAATTAGTCCGAATAATTCTACAGAGCACTCCTCGTGGTAAATGCGATAAAGTACGCAAAGAGATGCAACATCTCGTCGCAGTGCCAGTGAGTAAAGCTGATCGAAAAGAGCTTGGTCGCCGACGATTCAAACAGTTCTGCACTGGGTGCGATCAAATGGAAGGGGCCTTGGGCATTCTCTTGCGAGTTATCACGAAACTGCATGTTACTCGATATGTCGACGCCGAGGTTTCCGATACTAGCTGAGGCAACAAGCGGAGTGCCTTAAAACTAAGAAGACACAACAAAGAGATTCTTTTTAGCGGTAAACGCGCAAATTTGTGTCTTCTGGGGATTGAAGTGGACTAGATTGAGTCACCCCAGTCCGAAACTTTGTTCAACTAAGCATCGACTTCAGAGATAAGTTTTTCCCGGTACTTGACGACATTTTCCCGAGAAATACTGATACGACCGGTGTATAAAGCATCGTACACATAGCAATGAACGTTACCGGTTTGCAAAATGTCATTTATATGCAGAAGAAATAACTTTGGTGATAGCAGGCAGCCTTGTGGAACATCAGCGTTAATGGGCTGGTAATGAGAGAATGCACCGTAAATTACGATTTGATGCTCCGATATGCAAGAAAACTGGTGATCCAATTGCACTATTCCTCGGGAAGCCCATAGAAAGGAAGCTTCGTAAGAAGCGCTTTGTGCCAAACCCGATCGAAGCCCTTCGCTATGTCCAAACTAACGGCCAACGCCTACCTCTTGGACTCTTTTTCCTTCACCCATTTATGAGTTAGGTGACCCAGAAGATCAACAGCTGAGCAACCGGGACGGAATCCGTAGTGGCGATCATTAATAAGTTGGTGATCCTCAAGGCACCGCATGAGCTGGCTATTAATAATGGACTCCATAATTTTAGAGAACAAGGAGGTGATGGCGATGGGCCTATAGTCGGACGGATCAGAGAGGTTACGTTTTTTATGGATCATCTGCACGAAAGCTGTCTTCGGGATGATCACGATTTTGGGACCAAGCTCAGGAAGTACGAGTACCAGAAAAAACGCGTTAAAACTGGTGCCAATACCGAAACATACCGAAACACACGTCTTCAGCATAAAAGGAGGGACGCCATCAGGCCGACTCGACTTGTAGACGTCCAGGGATAGGAGTGCTCTGCGCACCGAGCATTGGGTAAACAGCACATCTTGCATGGATATTCCTCCCGTCATCAATATTCAAGTTGAATGCAAAGAGAGAGCCCAGCAGATCGGTTTTGTCCATTGCAGTATAGACCATTGAGTTGTCCTCCCTGTGTAGAGATGGGTGACAGAAGTTCCCTTTGACAGTCTTGGCGAGAGACCAGTATTCACGTATTTTCAAAAGTAGACGAACTAGTTTCTCGCCAATTCTGACGATGTACTCCGACTTTGCTTTGACGACGACACTTTTAAAGGACCTGGAGGCGGAATTACACTTCTTTTGAAGAGCGCTGGTACTTGCATCCTAAGACGTCGATTCGCCAGCCCAGGACTGGTAGCGTTCTTGCTTATAGCGTAATTTAGCTGGAGTGACTAAACCATGGCTGAGTTCTGCCTCCGATAGGTGCCACAGCTGATGGAATTAAATTTCCATTCCTTGTAGTACCACATATTTTTATTTTTTATTTTATAGAATAAGGGTGACAAACGAGCACACAGTCCACCTGATGGTCCCTAAGTTGATTCTGTGGCCCATAGTTATCTACATTTATCTTCAATTAAAAATCAAAATGCAGATGAGTTGCCAACCCTTAGGACTGAGATGGAATGCCTCGTTTTCAGTAAAAAGGGTCTCCGGTTCTCTACATTTACCATATGAAACACCGCAGTATTAAGCTGCTATTTTACGCTGGTATTTTGTGAGAGCATGGTCCTACCCCGTTTTAGCTGACCCATTTGTGCTACAACCACAATATAGCTGCGGCATGGCTCTACGACGTATGAGTTGTCTGCGACAGCATCAGCAACAGCGCTGGAATCATCTGGCGAGAAGCGAACCCACACCCATAAAGATCGCTACCCGTCTCACTCGGTTGATCTTTAATGCCAAACACTGCGACAACCTGCAGTATGCTACCGCGATTGAAGCGTGAGTGGCACCGTGTACGGGATCAGGTAATAGTCCGAGGAGCCAAGAGGGGCATCGACGGAGATCAGATATCCGTCCGGATGAGAGGTCTGCAGAAAGTACAACAGGAAAGGTACATAGTCTTCCACACCTGGTATCCGCGTAGGCGAGGAAAGCAGTTGTACTAGACCATATGCCAAATCAAAGTTATTAACAGATCTACCCGCACGATCGGTTAAACGAGAACCAAGCCATTCAGCGTGGTGGGTGTTAAGGTCACCAAGTATCACGATCTCTGCGGGTGAGACATTTTGTAGCACGGAGTCTGCAGCCATTTGGACTTGGTTGATGAGTCGGTCTGTGTCATCATTACCACTATAGGACCCATAGAGGCACCCATGAACCCATGTCATTGCTGTCCTCGCGCAGCCATAAGATGGACAGATCCGTCCTTTCAAGACTACCGTGGTGAATCTCCAGCCAGGTACACAAAGAAGTGTTCTAATTTGTACCCTGGCTAGGATAAATACGAAGTATTAGCCGGAGAGATCACCTGTGTCTCGGTTAGAAAAAACAAGGCCAGCTTCGCCGTTTCCAGATGGTAGTTGTAGTCGTTAAGGTTTGAATGAAGTCCTCTGATGTTGCAGAAATTCCCAGATAGCGTGGCAGGGCGCCTTTGACTTATTGCTCCGTTTGCTCCGAGGAGGTTTAATCACCAGCGAAATTCGCAAACCCACCCTTCCCCAAAAAACACTGGCCAGCCTTAGCACCCACGCTCAGGTAGTAGGGTAGCTTGGACGTGGATGCTGAGCGAGGGATCCACCGTCACCGGAGGTGCTGATACCCTCCTGGGGAAGTATTTTATTTAAATCCACTACCATGTTAAGGGGGGGAAGGGCTTTCTTATTATGTATTCAAAATATTTATTGTTATATTTCAGATATGCAGGTTTCCCTACGAAATTTTTTCTTTATTATTATTAAGCTATCAGGTCAAACCTCAGACAATCGGAGGCAGAAATACCTATGAGGGTGATACCTACACCAACAAACTCTTATGCAGAAAAACAGTCGTACTACCTAATAAATATAAATATTTACTAATAATAGATACTATTTTTATTACAGGTTTGCTAGTTTGTTTAATTCAGTTTTATCGCCAATAATGTTTCTATACGTGTTTGTATGTTCTGTAATGTTGTGTGCCTCAGCCTATCAGATAACAGTAAGTCAAGAAATTATTTATTACGTATAAAAGTAAAGTTACAGTCTATAAACGCCTACCCTCCCTCCACCCCTGACCACCAATTTTTTTTAGTTTCATTAGATTGGGCAAGGAAATTTCGATGTTTTTCTTCACCACTGATCACGTAGTAAATCAACACCTAAAATTTTAATTGCCAATCTCAATGGTCTCGGCGGGAATTGAACCCGGGAACTCACTGCGGTTGCCAACCAGAGTACCAAGCGTGTCAGCTATGTCAAATATCCGCCTTTGGGGTTACGCCTCTAATCATTGAATGACCTGATGATAACTTACATGTTTGGTACATGATATTCCATGTGAGAGCATATTCATTAGTATGATTACGTAGACAACATTCTAGGTGTTACATTAAACTTGTAATATTCCTTGAAGTACTCCAAGGATAACAAAAAAAAAACTTAATTAAAAAGAAAAACTGACTTCAAAAACTGTAAAGAATAAAACAAATTTCAAATAACAGCTTCTAAGGTCTTGACTTCTATTCTTCGATACATTATGTGTTATCGCGAACTTCAGAAGATTTCAGAAAACCTGTAAATACACCACTATACGATTTAACTTGTGTGTTTAATCAATTACACAATAAACAATGCTTATTTTATACAAAAGTGGATTAAAAGGAGGCAATGCGTCGAATTATCATGCCGAATTTTCAGGTTGAAACGAGTGCTATGCAACGTTTTCTGACTACGGAGTATTTAATATTCGGAGTCGCACAGTTGTTTATTTACTGCTGGCACAGTAACGATGTTTTTTATGCGGTTAGTATTATTTACGTTAATATTGAAATAATGTAATAACGATATACCCAAATTAGCTTAATACGATAGAGCAGCACGGGCCACTGGTGGAAGAAGGTGCTTTAGCGTTTTTCCCCGATACTGAACTGTCTGTCATTTTTACGGGGGAAATTTTTAGTGTATTATTTTTATTTATTTATTTTGGTATATTATATTATTATCTCTTAATGCACCACTCTGAGTCCACGGGACTCACCACCACTTTTAAACAACCAAAAATTAGTTTATTTTTTAGAGTTTAGACTTGCGCTTTCTAGTACCTTCCTGCGGTGAGGTGCAGGACGCAGAGGTGAGCGGTCGCGTGCTCACGTCGTTCGGAAAGGTAAATATGATCGAGTGTGAGTCCTAGGGACTCATGGTGCTGTGTTGTGTAACAAAAATGGATTTACTGACTTTTTTGTTTATCTGTGTTAATTTTGTTGTAGCCTTATACTATGGCATCTTAACGTAGAAGGATTGAATCGGTAAACATTGCAGATGATTTAGCCTCAGATATCATAAATGAATGGCTTTTTTTCATAGAAGAGGGGCAAACGAGCATACGGTTCACCTGATGTTAAGTGACTACCGCCGCCCATGAACATCCGCAACACCAGAGGATTTGCAGGTGTGTTGCTGGCCCTTTAGACAGGAGTAAGCTCTTTTCTTTTCTTGAATGAGGCTGCAAGAAGATAATTTACTGGGCGAAGATCAAGAGATTGGCGATGGTAGCGGCTATGCAGCTGAATGTATTCATGAGTCACATTCTGATAACGAGGACGGCGATTATATTGTGAGTGATCACGACACCAATTCCGAATGCTCCGAGACTGAAGAACTACTGTTCTTCTTCTCTTTCCTGTTCTTCTGTTCTTTTGAACTTCTGTACTATCCTTAGTAACTTGGACGACATACCATGCCTTAGACATTCTTGATCAACCAAGTACAACGCAAACTGATGATATTTTACCGAGAGATCAGCGCAAATATTGCTATTTTTGCAATCATAAGAAACGAACATAAAATGCTTATCTTTGCACTGTCTGTAAGAAGCCAATCTGTCTTACTTGTTCCAAAAAGATATGCCTAGAATGTGTAACACTTTAGTATGTTAACTTACTGCACGTTTTGAAATTTTGTATAGTGCCATTATTAATTATTATTATTTTTAATTACCTCATAATGTCTTCTATAAGAAAAAATATATTATTTTGTCCAAGAGCCACTACATTTATTTTTTTCTTCTGTAAGTCGTAACGGACGATTTTTGATGACTGTTATTTTAAAGTATTTGTAAACTGCATGTTAATTTGAGTTTATCACAAAATGTTACCCGATATGGACGAATTATTGTGTTTGCTAGAAGTCTAATAAATAACAACATAAATAACATCTTTCGCTTAGTTTTTATTTAAAAAATTAAAACATGATTCCCGGGGACTCATGGTGGTGATAAGTGATATTTTAATTAGGGTGGTAAATCAAGGGTTATTTTAATTGTACGCATGGGACCACGTGGACTAATATTTTGACAGAGTGGAACGCCTGCGTATGGGTTCTCACCTCCAGTCCGTAGAAGTTTGAAAACTATTGACGATTATTGCCATTTTCAAAACACGATCAACGTTTTCTTATTTCTCTTCTACGAAATACTGTATTTTTTAATAAATTATTTTCGAACATTTCAGAGTATGGAGGTCATGCATGGTCCCTATAATAGTTTATGGTGGAAAAAGGGAAAGTCTCAACAAAAGGCAATACACATATTAATTGGACAGTTAAATAAGCCCATTGTATTTTCCGCGGGACCTTTCACAGATTTAACGGTGGCTACATTTATTAATGTATGTTATTTACGTATACTTAATAAATGTACATAATGTTCGGAAAGCTAAAGTTACTATCATTAATATAGCAGCGCAGAGGGTAAACCTTTATTGTGGTATTTTGGGTCATGGGTTCGATTATAAATCAAACAGTTAACGGCAGTGGGAAAATATCAAAAGTCCCGATATTTAAGATATCCAGATTCATCAGGTAAGGTAACTTCCAAGACCTACCTTCAAGGCAGAAAACAGTTATTGGCAAAGAGGCTTTGGGGGTGTAGTAATAAAAATATAGCTAAAACATGTCCATAAAGTGCTAAGTAAGTGCTGCATATAGAAACAATTGGGAAACATTCATGAAGGAAGGAAAACGAGTCCTGTCAAGTATTTCGAATTTTTGTCAGGAAGATGCTACCCATTCATTATTTCTTAATTAATTTCCTTCTATCGCCTCTTAGTGTACCTACGGCATGATAATATAGCATTGTGGATTCCCTTACGTTGCCACCACACGGCTGTCATATTAGTGAGATAGACTTAAATTCTTCTTTCTAATATTTTCAGATTTTAAAAGGGGCTTACAGTTACTTCACTTTATTGAGACAGTCACAGGAAGACGCTGCTGCTAATTAAAAGAAGCAATATAATTAGATAAAACTATTTAATATATTAGATTTTTATATATTTTGAGCAATACTTGGCATGTGTCAAACGTAAATGATTCGGTCATTTGACCCGGATTACGTAAAAGTATTTCTAATAGCAACTATTTGTTTTGGCCCGGTACAAACGATTGACAGAACCTTTATATCCTGTGACCTATGATAGACTATTGGCGCGAATTTTGCATGTACAAAATCGATCGATAGATCAGTCTTTGCTTATATTATATAGCAGAAACCATTGTAAGATGTGAGTCTGAGTTTCAGATATTAATAGAAACATCTTACAAATGTAAAAGACTATTTATGTTTCGAGCTCAAGTATATGAGATACAAAAACATTGCATTTATTAAATAATAAATGTTATTCAAAATATTAATAAATTAGAGGGAGTGAAGTTCAGAACACTATAAAATAAATTCGTCAGCAATACAATTGAAGTATTTAATTGTTTTCCGTAGAAACCGAATGACATGCGTTCACGAGCCGCGACTGAACAAAAATCATAGTAATGATCGAGGTGTTCTATTCTAGTCCTCACGGGTGACAACGCATCTGCATTTTGATCTGTAATCAAGGATAGATGTCGACGTCTGTGGGTCGCAGCAACAACTTACCATCACGTGGACTGTGTGCTCGTTTGTCACCCTATCCTATAAAAAAATTATTGTTGTTTGCTGATGACCTCAAGCTGTATCTACCGATCAGGGAACGGAAGGAGAGTGAGAGGTTACAACGCGATACTGACAGGGTGGTAGCGTGGTGTGAGGATAATAAGTTCCAGTTTAATTCCTCTTAGTGTGTAACATTAGCTTTTATTCACGCTCGCAATCCCGTGCTCTATAGGTATGTGCTGAATGGAGTAGCTGTGGTACGAGTGAACGAGGTTAAGGACTTGGGTGTTCGTTTGACCTCAGTACTTAATTTTTAATACTGTGCAGGGTTCGTTGTTTCACTAATACAAAAGCCATTGTAGCATTATGTAACGCTTTAATTAGGAGCCAACCTGAGTGCAACGCGGTTATCTGGGCTCCACATAAAACGAAATAAGATCTCGTTCTGGGGAGAATTCAAAATAAATTTGTTAGGTTTCTATATTTAAAATTGTATGGGGTATATCCTTTTTGCTCACTTAAATATCGAACCTTATTCGTTTTAGGTATGGTATGATATAATGAATTCCGTGTTAGGCGGGACCTCGCACTGGTATCATATATTCTCCAAGTAATAAGAGGAAAGATAGACAATCCCTTTTTCTTGGAGAGTATATATTTGAATGTTCCGGAGTAATACATGCGGTGAAGGTGGCAGTCGCGGCTGCTGGCTTTGCCACGCGCTCGCATTAACTAGCTGCGGGAGGCGACGCGCACTCGCGCCACCAGACTACTAAATTTTATCTGCGAGGAGGTTGACATATTTTTATGTTTTGTGAGTGAAGCCATAATACATTTAGTAGTTATACATTTGGCTGAATAAACAAATAAATAAATTATTAATACCAAAATGAGAAACAAAAATGTACAGCTATTATGGCGAACTTTCATTATAGCGGAAAAAGCATACTACTTTAATAACATATTCCATACAAACGTAATTTATATATTAAGCGTAGAGTTGTAATGCTTCTTACGGTTTTTTTGATGACCAATAATAAAAGAAATTATAGTTGAAAACTAAGAAATCTGAATCATCTTATTAGCTTAATCCTTTTTTAGCAAAAACGTGTTAAAAGCCCATCTGATGGAAAGCGAATTAATGAGAATATAAAAAAAAACTTTCGAGAAGGTCCTACGTTAGAATTTCTTACTGAAAATGCTTAGTGGGTAAATAACGTAATTTATATCCGCTACGTTTCACTTGTCTTCTTTTAGGGTTTGTGGCGGGAATTTTATTTGATTTCGTTGGCACATTTTTTCCGAGGAAATAATTACTAGACGTTTGACGACTTTCCGATTCCATTTGAGAATCACCTCTGCAGAATAACTTCTCTTTTCTCCTTTTTATACTCTTGTATGTTACACAAATTTTCCTTCTCTCCATAGATTTCATATTCGTAGTTTAATGTGAACAATTTACATAAATCTAATTATATCATCGTTATGTAAATTTTAACCTAATAAATACACAAAAAAAGTTTGAACTCTGTCATATCCAAAAAAAATATTACTTATAATAAATGAATTTAAAAATGGCAGCCAGTTTTACCACTTTGTAGTCCTGAATTAAACTTAAAGTTTCAAATTTCTAACTCATCAAGAAGTATGTTTAAAAGCGATTGCTACAAAATGAAAAACAAAAAAAAAACAGGCAAACAAAAAGTGAGTTATAATTACACTATTATTCAGCTTTAAGCTACGTTTTGAAGGTGCAAGTCTCTAGTTAATCGAAAAGTAAGTTTAAAATCAGTTTCAAAATTTGTACCTCATAGACAAGTAAGCGAGTTAATACAAACAAATCAATATTTACAAGATTAGAATTAGAAATCATTACAAGCTTACATAAGAACTGACCAATATCTACTAGGTAGATCGATTTGCTTGAATACGACCCCTTGTGTTACTTGTGCGGACTTATTTTGCTCACAAGAATGAAGTAGGCAACGAATCATACAAATAACAGAGAATACATTCTGTAATCAATCACGATTTTACAAAAATATGAAAAAATGTTTTGACGACTTTACAGACTCACGCGCATGTATAGGAAGGTTAAGAAATATGTAACGAATTATGGAAACATAAAATACCACCTATACATAAGGTAAATTACCAGAATTTAGATTATGAAGTTTTTTATAACAGTTCACAGAAAAATATATAAAGTATAAGTCACAACTACATCAACTATCTCGTACTTGAAAGCATTATTAAAAAACGAAATAGATAGTAATATAAAATTCTAAATTCTGTAATACAAAATTGGATTAACAAGGATATAACGACGAGATAAATATAAAAAAAATTGGTATAAACACAAAAAAGGTCCTACAAACACAAAACTGAAAACAAAATTTAAATCTAAAAGAGCAAAGGTCGAAAGAATCATAACAGAAGAGAAAATAAAATACTACTCTCTTTAAAAAATTAAAAATAAAACCCTCAAAAATGTGGACTACAATAAATACTATGGCTACAAATAAAACATCAAATAGTTGTGTTCTCTTTAAGCTCATTATCGATTCAAAATCATAACTAGCAGATTTGAGATCTATAACGTGTTTATTAATTTATTTATAACTCAAAAGCCAAACATTATAACTGATATTTAAAGTTAATGCAAATAAACCTCATAATAGATTAGAACCTCATAAAAATGAAATAACAATTTAGGTAGTAAACCTGGCTCGAGAATAGACACCGTGCAAATAAAAGCAATCAGATGTATTACAAACTTAATAAGTGATCCTAATATCTTGCATGCATGAAAGCTTAAATATAGCTAAGGCTACGATAGTTTATAAAAACGGTGATAAGACTAATCCTAACAATTAAAGACCAATATCATTGCTACCAGTAATCTCCAAATTGTTTGAAAAAAATATTTACTTCAAGCTTTACGAATATTTAAACAAAACAAATTTTCTTATACATCAATAGTATGGTTTTCGAGTTAAGTTTAGCACACTGACGGCTACTAAATAAATACATTTAGTAACTAAAAGTATAGAAAGTATTGACAAATAACAAACAGCTTTAGGCATATTTATTGACCTTGAAAAGCCTTTGATATGGTAAGCCACAAATTGCTACTTAACAAACTAAAACATAAAACTAGGCATCGATGGTATAGCACTCAAAATTTTTGAATCATATTTGCATGGTAGGTATCAAGTTGTTAAAAATTGAGAATTGGAAAGTCAACCTAAAAAATAGGTTGTGGTGTGCCGTAGGGGTCGATGTTAGGACCATTTCTTACTTGTTACTTTGTTGTTACTTTTTTGAATAACTTAGTACAATGGGTCTCACAGGACATGCTACACTCCATGGGGATCACATTAGTCTTTTTATTTTGGTAACACAACAGCATCTGTTGTTAATGAAGCCAAACACAATATTTATAAAATTAATTTATAGCTGCAAAATAACTTGCTAACACTTAATAACTCAAAAACGTCTTACATATTTTTTTCTGCTAAAAACAAGAAACATAGGAAATATAGATAAAGCAAATGACCCCATATACATATCTGAAAAATAGAAATACTTAGGCCTAATCCCAGACAATAAATTAATCTGAAACCCTCATAAAGACCATGATCATATTCGATTTATATTAACGCTCTTTACAGAAATTTTAAAAATGGAAAAATGTTTTTCACAATCAATTAAAAAACCAATATATAATATTCTATGTAAAGCCACATTTAGAACAACTAATACAAATATGGGAAAGTGCCACAAAAACCAACCTATATGTACTACCGGGAAGTCAATATAAGGCTATAAAAGTACTATTTTAGTAATATATATATATATATATATATATATATATATATATATATAGCATGATACGGATATAGAACGACGAGTGAACGAAGGAAAAAAGTAAATACGGCTCTACACTCTATTGCCGAAATTCAGAATGTGACAAAATAGAACCGTGTGGCAATTCACAATGCTGTTTTAGACTTTTTTTCTTTTTTTTACGTGGGATAATTCTCATGGATCTGCCTGTCTTGTAGGTATCAGACAGATTATGCCGGACTCCTACCGGCCATAACCCCACAGTGTTCATCTCTTAGTCAGGACAACAGGAACGCTTTCGCTTACAACCGCATCCCCGACGACGAGAGTCCTTACCCGGGTCCAACTCTTGGAGCGTATATACAAACCGTACGCCACCTCCCAACCCCATGTCCGCCACCTAAGCCTCAATTATGGGGGTGAAGGAGAGCCTGATATGCTCTTCTCCGGCTGTCCTTTCTCTCTCCCTCTTCGCAGCCTGTTTGCAGGAGGTAATGCCAGTACTCCACGTCCTCTCGCATCCAACCGTAGCTTTAATGAAAGCTGAGAGCGAGAAGTTATCCCCCACTACAATCACGAGGTCATGACGCAACTCAGCCCAAGCGAGGCAATCCTCAAGGATATGCTGCGTCTTGTCCTGGCACCACCACAGTGATGGCACTTAGTTGTCGGCTCTTTTCCGGCTATACGGTACAGATACTTACCAAAGCACTCATACCCGGAAAGCACGTGCCCCAGCCGGTAATTCGGTGACCCGTGCCGCCTGTTCATCCGGTCTTGTTAGACTACCTTGACAGTTCTGCTTCCTGCCTTCGGGCGGACAGGGTAGCAGTCACTTTAAGGCAGCTGCTGCTCCCATTAGTCGAGAGGCCAAGCACCTAAAGTGCTTGCAGAAGCTCCAGCGACTATCTAAAATATCTAAAATACCTCATGCTGGACACAACCTGAATACAGACATCACTGACAATAATGTGGGATTCCTGTGCCGGTGCTTCTAGGGGCCTGTGAAACAAATGGCCTCGGACTTGCTTAACGCCATTTCCATCTCAAACATCTTGATTCTGCCGACAACCTTTGTCACAAACGTAGTGGCAAGACGAACGGCTGACTCATAGGTCTGTTCCCAGGCAGTGGCCAATTTATTGTCTGCATAGCAGATTATGCCAGCATCCGGAGGAAGCTCTTCCCACAACACCCAGTCATAACCGATGTACCAAAGA
Source organism: Parnassius apollo (assembly GCA_907164705.1). Classification (NCBI taxonomy): domain Eukaryota; kingdom Metazoa; phylum Arthropoda; class Insecta; order Lepidoptera; family Papilionidae; genus Parnassius; species Parnassius apollo. The sequence continues at coordinate 31,248 of CAJQZP010000953.1, forward strand.
AGTGGTCCTAAAACCAAGCCCTGTGGAACTTTGCACGATATTACCTTCCTTAACATCCTGCCTACCCGCACAGGATAGCGAACGCATTGCTCAGAGATATAGTTTCCGATTATTCGGCTGAGATAGGGAAGCACTTTGTGGTACTTCAGTGCCTTTTTGATGCACTCCCGGGGCAGGGTATTGAAGGGACACTGCCGATAACACCCCATCCCTGGCCAATATATCCTCCAAATGAGCTTTTACGCATTTAATTGCGTCTATCGATGAACGACGCACTCGAAAGCCAATCTGCTGGTCTACCAAATCGGGACCCATCTCTTCGAGATGCCCGAAGAGGCGACGGGCTATTTTTCACACGAAGAGCTTATCTGCTTCAACGAGTAATACTACTGTGTTATAGGTGGAGGGAGAGTCGGCGTGGCGCCCATCCTTGTTCAGAAGGACTAGCCTGCCTGTTTTCCATTCTAATGGGAACCATCCCTTCTACAGACAGGCGTTAAGTAGCCTGTGGAACTCGCCTAGTTCTTGAGATTTAAAACCCAGACGCGGCCGGGAATGCCGTCGCGACCTGGAGCCTTATTTTTCACTCATAGTTTTAAGACAACTGATTAATTAGTTAGTTAATTAATTATTAATACCAATCAACTTTTTACTGCGAAATTAGTGGCACCTCAGTCTGTAATTCTTCCATATCCTGTGCAGGGGCCATTGCTGGTGGTTACCACTCCACCCAATCTGGAAATAACGAGACCACCATCCTTCATAAATTGAGGTTGAAGACTCTCAGTGTGTGGAGGCGTCATACGTAAGCCTCCAGGTATATGGATGCGGATGAGGTGAGAGAGGTGCGTCAGGATCGTGCCAAATGGAAGTCTATAGTCTCCGCCTACCTCTCTTCGTGACAGGCGTGAGTTTAAATATATATATATATATATGTTATACTCACATGCTTGCTAGTTAAAAAAATTCCATTCATTCTGTAATTAATTTTTCTAAAAAACCACACCGAATACTACTCTTTGCTCTATCGAAACAAATTAGCGCTACCTATCTATAGAAATGATAAAGAAAATAAAATCAATAAATTTGAGGTAGTACAACTCTACAACAAGCTGTCTAATTATGTGAAAGAATATGGTACTATTGCATTATTGAAAAGACGCCTGTTAAAATACTTATCGCAATTTATGTTTGTTTTGGAGCGCTATTTTTTATACTTGATTGTTAAGTATTTACTATTTATCACTGTAAAGTGATATAAGTATATTGTTATTATATGATAAATAAATGTCTTTAACCTCAATATGTAATTATATAATTCACAATAGCGATCGCTTCTACCACATTTCCCGTTCAGAGTTATACTTAAAGTTTCAACTATCTTGTTCGTTTAGAAATTAGTTCAAAGTTAATTGCAAACAGACAATCAATCATTAAGAAAGAGATTTAATATTAAATTGTCAAAGAAACAGAAAGACGGACAAAAGTGTTTATATTGCCATTCCCATTTAAGCCTAACAAAAGACCACTGCTGAACATAGGCCTCGCCTATAGATTGCCTCATAGGGATATTAGACGTAGCTGTCACGCTTGGCAGGTGGGTTGACAACCTCTGATTTTAATTTGTTGAATTGTTATAAGGAAGATGCTGTTGACAATCTCCTGTCTCCTTTCCTCTGTTGCCTCTTACAACACCCACGGGACAATATGAGTCTATGAATATTCTTACACCGCCAAAACACGCCATAGTTTACTTACTTTAATCTGTTAGTATAATATTATTATTTAGTTAAATAATCAGAAGAGATAGATAGGCGATAAAGTGAATTTACATTGCACTGTCAACCAGTAATGAGCTATTTTAGAAGTAATTCTGTAGCTCGTCGGAAATTTACTTGCAAATTAATTTCTAAATGTATGCCAAACTGATAGACAGAGAAGAATTATTTAAAAAATGATGAACATAATGAATTCAAGATAAATTTACTACCAGTCAAAGTGCTTTCAAAGTAGGAAAGGAGGAAGTCGCTATTGTATCATTTTTCATTGAATATTTATGCACAACAAAATCGACACAAAAGAATTCACTATTAGTAAGGAACACTCGTTACAAGTCTCCCTTGCACTTGCTATTGTTGTTTTACCTTTTATACTTGCAGTCATTTTCAGTTTTATGGTATCCAACGGAAACAAAGATTGTTAGAAACCCCTCCAAATGCACAATTTTTATTTAAAATTGACTTTTCAAACTGTTTATATAAATTATTAGTCTCCCTGTCCGCGAAAAAAAAACTACAGTAGTTAAACAATCGAAATGTTCATATATTAATTCATTAGATAGGAAAAGGGTAAATTTGTTTTGTCTCAAAAACAAATATGCTTGCTGTCTCTTTTGATTTTCATTAGCAGAATTTGATGATGATTTACATTTGATAAAAATCCGTTTTTACGAATTTTATCGCGTATATTTACTTATTTTATATTCCGGATATTTCAAGCACTTTAACACTTAAACTTTTCCCAAGGTCATCTGAAAAATTTGGTCTGATCGACGTTGTACTAAGATATAGAATCAATACATTAGCTATGTGTGTTATTTTACGCGGGTTCTAATTGATCTCTTTGTTTTCCCTATATATGAGAGACCACAATCACAATCAAGCTTGTACACTCCTGCATCTTGTAGAGGAATATGACACTTGACGGATGGTAAGAACTGACCAATCGTCTTCGGCGGCTTGTAGAATGTTCTAATAGAAGCTCGCTTCATGTTATAGCCAATCTTGTTTGTGATACCTCTGACATATGGCGGTACAGCAGGTACACACTCGACTGTGGCCGGCTTCACTCGGTTACTGTGATGGAAGCTGCGGGACGCGAAGCTCTTTGTCGTGCAGAACCTGCTTGATGTGCTGAAACTCATGGGCTAGGTTTTTACTGTCATAGATCCCTCGTGCTCTCTGAAACAAAGATTTGCCCACGGTAGCTAACTGTAAAGGATGGTGGTGAGATTCACCTTCTAAATATCGGTTAGTATGTGACTTTTTTCTATACACAGTATGACCTATTGTATTGTTAGGATTTCGGATGACTAACACATCTAGGAAAGCTAAGGAATTATTTGCCTCTAAATCCATAGTAAATTGAATTTTCGAGTTTATGGAATTAAGATGTTCTAAAAGTGCAGTTACTTTGTCTGATGGTAACATTGTGAAAGTATCGTATAACAGGTGCAGTAAGGAGGGCTTTCTCCTCAAAGTCTTCCATGAAATGACAATGGGAGATACAGGTGAGCCCATCACAACACCATCTACTTGCTTGTAGAACTCTTCTTTCCACAATAGATAGCCAGATGTAAGGCAATGTCTTAGTAGTACTGGATATTCTGGTGACATGTTATTTTCATCTAGTTTCCTACTTATAATTGAGATGCAGTCTTCAACAGGTAGGCATTTAAATAGAGACTGAACATCAAAACTGACCATTGTTTCATTGTCAGTAAGACGTAGGTCTTTTATCTCACTGACAAAATGGTATGAATCCTTAGTACGTGCTCTTGTATGTCCTCTGAGTGGTGAAATATTTTGGCTAAGTGTTGAGCCAATCTGTAATGGTGGCAAATCAATCTGACTCACAAATGGACGTAATAGAGCGTTAGGTTTGTATATTTTTGGTAACACATACAACTTCGGGAGGTTTTGCACACGAGGGTATCATCGAATTGACGTCTAGATTCAATTTTTCGGAGTATTTCTTAATTAGACCGCTAGTTGTTTTAAGCGTATTATTTAGTTGTAGGGTCTATTTTGACCTTACGGTATGTACTTTCATCCGACAAAAGTTGTTGTATTTTAAAAATGTAATCCGATTCGATTGTAATCCGCGCAGATGAAGGAAATGCTACGGTTGTAAATCCATTACGAGAATCGTAGGCTCTGTTCTGTTGCGTAAGGTTTTTAGCGCGTTAAGTTCATTTTTGGGAAGATTTAATTTCGGCGCTGTACTTCGACGTAACATAGACGAAATGTCTTGGCGTATGGCCTCTTAATCTTCATAACCAATATTATTTTTATACAGACAATCCTCAAAACTACAGATAATGTCTTAATACTGGATTCTTCGCGGTGTAATTGCATAATTAAAACCTCTTCCTAAAACTTTTATTGTGGCCTCGTCCAGAGTTTGTTTTGACAGGTTATAGACCACGCGTTGTTTTTTATTCGTGTCTGTGATCAACGACGTCGTTTCGTTCTTACGTTGCCATTGATGTTGGACATATGATTTAGTTGTTAATTTTTGGTATTTATCAATATGTATATTTTTGTATTCATTGTATTTAGTTGTTTTGCGTTTATGTAAAGTTTCCATGCAATTCTTATAATTAAATGTCGATAAAACTGTCTTTAATGCACTGGATAAATTGTCTATAGTTTTGTTTATGAAACATAGATGAAATGTAAGAAATCATTAGATATGTACCTCATCATTACATTTTTTTCTACACAATCTCACGCTCGTTGCCTGGCACGTACTAATTGAACCCTACTTTTGTATGAAGCAACAGAGGAACCATCAGAGAATTTGATTGCTCTGGCTCCATTTGTCGTAAAAGTTTACGCCCCAGTTTGTTCTCGATTAAGATTAAACCAACATGTAAAGATGGAGGTCGACATCTATTTCAAATTATATTATTAGCCTCCAGGTATCTACCAGAATTCTTCAAAGAAGTAATCGAGTCCGTTACTCACCGCAATAACTACTTTGCACATCCTAAAAATTTTGCTACTTGCAATGATTACAGATGATAAAAAGCGCATTAGAGAATTGACAGCTCGGCGTATATAAAAGCACAGAGTATATAGCAATCCCCTGCACCAAGGCTATCCGAGATGCCTGATATTAATTTCAGTGCAACCGCCTATATTGATACGATAAATTGGCAACACACCATTACTGAATCACCGATCTTGAAATACTTAAGTGACCAAAAAATTCAGAAAATAGTCAAATCTGGTGGTGATGGTGAACTTTTGTTTTTACATCTCCCATATCAGATTCAGACTGTTGAGTAAGCTGCAAAATTGACGACAGAATCGGCCATTTTTCAATGTAACAATTCATCTTGATTGGGGGCCATAAAAGCGAAATTGGAATGCCGTAAAAATGCCGAAATTCGAGACCAACCCGCATTAAAGAACACACAGCTGGTGTGAAGAATCAACGCTCTTAAAAAAGTTTGCAGTATGTTAGCACGTACAGGATCGCTTCCGTCACTACATCAGATTTGATAGACCACAAATCCTCGCTAAGGAACACCGATTCCTTCCAAGGATTAGTCGCGAAGCTATTGAAATCAAAAATTTCCTAATATTAAAGATAATTCTTAATTTACTTAAAATTTTATAATTGATGAAATAAAATCCCAGCCCAAGCATACAACTGCAATAAAAGTAAAAAAAAAAACTTTAAGATACTATAAGTTCATACTATGTAGTCAGACCCAGAATTAATATTTTTTTAATCTGGAGGTAGCCACGGTTAACTATAATATGTGGACGTCAAATACCTTATATAACTTAAATTGCTCGAAACGCGGAGAATATAAAATAAGTGTGTATTATGGAAACGTAGATAAAATGTCGCGCAGCTAACAATTATACTGACAATCTTCTTATTAATACCATAATATAGCTTTGGCTGTAATACTGGTGGCAGTATTAAGAAAGAAAGTTATATTAACGGAGACATATCCATGGCAGAAAACGATTTCTCCGCTTTAATATAATAATTAAACTTTATGAATTGTACTTTTAGTGCCTGTTTTAGTTATAAGGGTTTCCTGTTTCTTTGATCCCCCTATATCCGGGGGCAAAAGCTTCGTTAAGTTATATACAAGTTTTGATTGTGAACGAATGTCCTACGTGCCTAACCTGACCGCAATTTCAATGTTAGTGACATATGGTGAATAATCGATGACACTTTTGATGTTTTCGCCGTTTATTTATAATATAAAATAATTTTGAATTTTGATTTGTTTTCGCTAAATGAGCAAGCATTTTTTTATAAAACAAGGATAAAAATACGAGCACACAGTCCGGCCGATGGAAGGTGGATGCTATGGCTCATAGAAATCTACATTTATTCCAAATTAATAACATTAAAATGCAGATGCGTTTTCACCCTTGGGGACTAAGATGAAATACCTCGTTACCAGTAAAAAGAATCTCCGGCTCTCTGCACTCACCATACGAAATATAGCAGCATTGAGTTGCTATTTTACGCTAGTATTCTGAGAGAAAGTGGTCCTACCCAAAGGCCGAGCCACCATTCGTGCTACAATCATGAACTTTTTTTTCGTGGTAGAGCCATGCAGCAGCTATATTATGGTAGTATTCCATCTTGGTCTTTGGAGCTGATAACACATTTGCATTTTGACTGAGGATAAGTAAATGCTGCGGGCTATAGACACGTATGTCTATAGCCCGCAGCATTCACTTATCATCAGGTGGACCATGTACTTGTTTGTTACCCAATTCTATAAAAAAATATATTTATCTTGTGATAGGTGCAGCGTAGTTCTAATACGTAAAAATATTTTTATAGCTTTTACAAAAATCTACTTATACGTAAAAAATAGGCAGGGTGTTGGTAGAATAAGTGAATACATCACCCCATTTCATACGATGAGTGTCGTAAGAGGAGACTATAGAAAAAGCTAGAAAAACTCATGGCTTCCGATAGATGGTGCTATACAATCTCATTTACTCCAGATATAAATATCCAGGAAGCTGTGTCAAGGGTGCGACATGTCTAGTAAGATGACCGTCAAGCATGACCGTTAAGGCAAATTCTACCTACAATCGTGAGCCGTCATTGTACTGAAGAGCGGATAAGGAAAATAAAAGATAAAGATATAAATACTAATAATACTGCTGAACACGGCTCTAAAGTCCCTAAAAAGGAGAGTTTTCACAGTTGCCACGCTTTTAGTTTGGGTTGGCAAATATCATAATGAAACATAAGCACTCACGCTTGTCACCCAGAGAGGTAAGCAGAGACTATAGACTTCCCTTTGGCACGATCCTAACACACCTTCCTCGCCTCCTCCATATTCATATACTTACGCATACATGCTCGTCGGTTAAAGTTAAGAACTCCTAATTTGGCCCATTTTCAGTATATCGCCAATTCGGTCGATAAACTTTCGCCTACGACGTTCTGCATTTTCGAGAAGTTAGATAAAAGAACTATGGGCCTGTAGTCATTAATATACTCTATAGATTTTTGCCGTGTAGTGGCGGTTGAGAATATCCACTACCCCATATCTTCCCGTGGGTGTCGTAAAAGGCGACAAAGGGGAGACAAGCAGGAGATGGGCAGCAGCATCTTCCTGATAACAACTGTGACGTAATAAAAAACTGCGGTTGCCAACCCGCTCGCCAAGCGTGGCAACTATGGCAAATACCCCCCAATGAATAAATACACAGACGGCCCCCAGTCCCCGGCGGCCCCGCGCTTCCTGGCTACGGTGGCGCCCATGGTAACGGCGGGGCAGGGGGTGCTAAGAATCTCCGGTGGAGGTTCGGTTGCCACCTACGACGACTCGACCTGGCAACATATAACGCACGCACCCTGAGGGCTGACGAGAAGATACTAGAGCTGGAAGAAGAGGTAGACAAGTTGCGCTGGCATATTATTGGATTATCCGAGGTCTGAAGAGCGGGGGAGGACACGGCAATCCTCGAGTCCGGCAACTTTTTCTATCACCGGGAGGGCGACCATCTGTCCCAAGGAGGTGTCGGATTTATCGTCCACAAGTCTCTCGTCAACAACGTTGTAAAGATTGGGAGTGTGTCGACGAGGGTCGCGTACCTGATAATCAGAATCACCAAAACGGTATTCGCTGAAGGTCATTCAGGTTTACGCACCAACCTCGATGAGGAGATGGAGGAAATGTATGAGGATATTTCCAGAGCCATACATTCCTCCAAAACCCCACTACACGGTGTTGATGGGAGACTTCAACGCAAAACTTTGAAGTCTCCCATCAACACCGTGTAGTGGGTGTAGGGCAACGGAACCGAAGGGGCCAGCAGCTGGCCGACTTTATGGAGAAAGAGGGACTTTTTATGATGAACTCTTTCTTCCAGAAGCGGCCCCACAGGAAGTGGACCCGGTCGAGCCCCGACGGTTCGACAAAAAATGAGATTGACTTCATTATGACGACCAGACGCCAACTGTTCAGTGATGTCTCAGTGATCGCAAGGGTGAAAACTGGCAGCGATCACCGAATGGTTAGAGGCACACGGAACCTAAACGTTAAGTTGGAGAGGTCTCGTTTAATGAAGTCAACGCTCCGTCCCCCTCGTGCTCTGATCCAGAATCCCGAAACCTTTCAGCTCGAGTTACGTAACCGCTTCCAATGCCCAGAAGATTGCAATGCAGTGAACGATATGAACCACAAGCTCGTGGAAACTGTCCATGCGGTCGGAGCTAAGTTCTGCAAGACCCGCCGCAGAAGAACACAAAAACTCTCCGATCACACTCTTAATCTCATGGCTGTTAGACGGGAGATGAGGCTACAATCGTCAACAGATTTGACAGCATACAGGCAACTGAACAGACAGATCTCCAAATGCATGCGGCGAGACTTACGCAACTTTAATACTTCTCGTATTAAAGAAGCGATCGAGCGGAACCAGGGCTCCAAAGTCTTTGCCAGAGATCTGTCTGCCAGAAAGAGCCAACTGTCAAAGCTGAAGACTAAGTGTGGCAACATCGTTTCCGGGACACCTGAGATTTTAAGTGAGATTGAGAGGTTCTATGGGCAGCTGTACACATCATCGTTGGAGCCAAACGCAAGTGTGAGTAACGATCCAAGAGCAAGTCTTATCCGACACTATTCCGATGATATACCGGACGTCAGTCTGAGCGAGATTAGAATGGCTCTCCACCACCTTAAAAACGGCAAGGCCCCGGGCGAGGATGGAATTACAGCGGAGATTCTAAAAGCGGGTGGAACACCGGTACTTGAAGTCCTTCAGAATCTCTTCAATTCCGTCTTCCATGGTGGCACTACTCCGGAGGGGTGGAGCAGAAGCACGGTGGTCTTGTTCTTTAAGAAAGGCGACAACGCTCTCTTGAAGAACTACAGACCGATTTCCCTTCTGAGCTGCGTCTACATGCTATTTTCGAGAGTCATTACGAATCGTCTCGCACGCAGACTCGACGACTTCTAGCCTCCCGAACAAGCCGGTTTCCGAAAAGGCTTCAGTACCATAGACCACATACATACCCTACGGCAGATTGTACAGAAGACCGAAGAGTACAATCTGCCATTTTGCCTGGCATATGTGGAATATGAGAAAGCCTTTGATTCCGTCGAAATTTGGGCGGTGCTACAGTCCCTTCAGCGGTGCCAAGTTGACTGTCGGTATATCGAAGTGCTGAAGTGTTTGTACAGTAGGGCTACGATGGCTATCCGAGTACAGAACCAGAGTTCGAAACCTATCCAACTGCAGAGAGGTGTAAGACAGGGTGATGTTATATCCCCGAAACTCTTCACCGCTGCGTTGGAAGACGTTTTCAAGCTACTGGACTGGAAAGGATACGGTATTAACATCAATGGCGAGTACATCACTCACCTTCGATTTGCCGACGATATAGTCATTATGGCAGAATCGCTGGAGGACTTAATCATTATGCTCAATGACCTCAATAGTGCCTCCCAACGGATAGGTCTTAAAATGAACATGGACAAAACAAAGATCATGTTTAATGTCCATGTCACACCTATGCCGGTAGTTGTTGGGAGCACTATGCTCGAAGTTGTTGACGAGTACGTTTAGCTGGGACAAATAGTCCGACTAGGTAAGTCCAACTTCGACCGAGAGGTCAATCGACGGATTCACCTCGGCTGGGCAGCGTTCGGGAAATTACGACATATCTTTTCGTCAGGTATACCTCAATCTCTAAAAACTAGATTGTACAACCAGTGCGTGTTGCCAGTGATGACTTACGGATCTGAGACGTGGTCCTTCACTGCTGGCCATATGAGGACGCTTAAGGTCGCTCAGCGAGCTATGGAGAGGGCTATGCTTGGAGTTTCTCTGCGTGATAGACTCAGAAATGAGGATATCCGCAGTAAAACCAGAGTGACCGACATGGCCCAACGGATTAGTAAGCTGAAGTGGCAATGGGCCGGCCATATAACTCGAAGAACCGATAACCGATGGGGAAGAAAGGTTCTCGAGTGGCAGCCTCGTACCGGTAGGCGTAGTGTAGGGCGACCCCCCACTAGATGGAGTGACGACCTGGTAAGACATGCAGGAAGTCGATGGATGTAGGTGGCTCAGGACCGTGCTTTGTGGCATTGCTTGGGGGAGGCCTATGTTCAGCAGTGGACTTGTGAAGGGCTGTAATGATGATGATGATGAATGATAGATTTTTTAATAATTTTGATCGATATGTCGTCGTGGCCGCAACTTTTTTATTTTTGAGGTTCATTATTGTTTTATCCAATTCATTTGCATCAACGGGTGATAAATATAAGCTATTTATATGTATATGAGATAGATAGTAGGTATCTGTAGCTTGTGTTTGAGCGTTGATGGTAGCAAAATGAGTGTTAAATACTTCAGCTATAGAACTTGCATCCGTGATATTATTATTATTATCAATAGCCACATTTTTAATATTGTTTTGAATATGTTTTTGAAGTGGTCTGCCTTTTTTATTAAGTGCCATGTAGCTTTATTTTTGTTGTTACTATTTTTAATGAATTTTATATTTGATTTTTGTTTTGCTAAACGTGTAACGGATTTTAAAATTTAGCAGTATTTCTTAAAATACGGTATTAATTCCTGTTTATTATATTTAAATATTTTCTGATGTAACTTTATTTTAGTTTTGCATGCTCTTTTAATGCTAACTGTCTGCCAATTTGATTTTTTCTTGAATGAGACTCTAATTTTTCTACGGGTATACAAAGATCGTATATTAATTTGAATAAGCTAATGAAACTATTATACGCCTGATTGACATCACGTTACGAGAAAACTTCTGAAAATTTAATTGAGATATTTTAAAAAGATATTTAAATATTTTTTTTCCTTTCCTCTATGTACATACAAATATTTTTAATATAACCTTGATTACATGGTACGTTTATGTATTGTACAGAGTGACCGGATAAGCCTAAGTGTGAAACTTTTGAGCTGTAATCTTTTATATTTGTTATAATATTGGCTATGCAAGTTTTTGATTGTGTTGTTATCCTAGTTGGGTCATTTATTGTTAGTTTTAAGATATATTTTAATACCGTATTTTTATAAAGTGAACATTTTAGATTATTTTCAAGTAAATTGATATTAAAGTCACCAGTTATTATTACTTTTTTTAGTCATATATCTTGAACGTACGTAATTCTATGTAATAACAAGTGCAATGTTTTTATAAATATTTCAAAACTTGAGTCTGGAGTTCTATAACAGCAAAAAATAATAATTTAATTCTGGCAACAGTATACCACAACGTTTAAGGTGTATAATTAAGCTTAATTGATTTATACAGGGAAGTGAAATAAAATCTATTTTAATATAAATACACACCCAATAACAAATAAGGTTTTATCCAAAGGCCTCAACTTTGCAGTAACACCACGCAGATTACCGTACGAAGAAATTATCTGTAGTGTCGAGGACTGTTTATTTAAAAACAATATGCGGAAAGAAGATTTGGAGGCGATACGTCAAGACATTTCGTCTATGTTACGTCGATGTTCAGTGCCTAAACCGAATCTTCCCAAAGATGAATTTATAGCGTTTAAGAACCTACGCAATAAACCAGAACTCACAATTCTCCGCGCAGATAAGGGAAACGCCACGGTAGTCATGGATACGTCAGATTATAATTCTAAAATACAAGAACTTTTGTCAGATGTAAGCACTTATAAAAAGGTTTAAAACGACCCAACAAATAGCACACTAAAAACAACTAGTGACATCATAAAGAAACACACCGATAAATTAAATCTGGACGTAAAATGGATAATACCTACGTGCGCCAAATCACCAAAGTTGTATGGGTTACCAAAAATACACAAGCCCAATGCTCCATTACGTCACATAGTGAGCCAAATCGATTCACCAACTTACAGATTGGCTCAACACTTAGCGAAAATACTCCTACCGCTCAGGGGACATACAAGAGCACACATAAAGGATTCCTACCATTTTGTCAGCGAGATTAAAGACCTACATCTGGCAGACAATGAAACTATGGTCAGTTTTGATGTGCAGTCATTGTTTACATGCTTACATGTTGAAGACTGCATCTCAATTTTAACTAGAAGGCTGGAAGAAAACAACATGCCCGTAAAATATGCAGTATTACGCAGACAATGCCTTACATCTGGCTACCTATTGTAGAAGGAGGAGTTCTACAAGCAAGTAGATGTAGTGGCGATGGGCTCACCTGTATCTCTCATTGTCGCCGACATATTCATGGAAGACTTTGAGGAGAAAGCCCTGCTTACTTCTCCCATAAATCCAAGATTCTACAAGCGGTACGTAGACGGCACTTTAACAATTCTACCTTTATATAAAGTAACTGCATTTTTAGACCATCTCAACTCTATAAATTCTAAGAATTCAATTCACAATGGAGTTAGAGGCAAATAATTCCTTACCTTTCCTAGATGTGTTAGTAATCCGGAATCCTAATAACACCATTGAGTCACACTGTGTATAGAAAAAAGACCAATACAGATAGATATTTAAATGGTGATTCTCACCACCATCCTTCACAGTTAGGTACCGTGGGTAAAGCTTTGTTTCAGAGAGTACGAGGGATCTGTGACAGTAAACACCTGGCCGCCGAGCTCCACCATGTCAAGCAGGTTTTGCATGACAACAAGCTTCGGGTCCCTCGCCTACGTCACAGTGAACGAGTGAAGCCGGCCACAGTCGAGCGTGTATGTGCTGTATTGCCATATGTTAGAGGAGTCACTGACAAGATTGGCTACATCTTGAAACGCGCTTCCATCAAAACATAATTCAAGCCGCCGAAGAATATTGGTCAGTTTTTACCATCAGTCAAGTGTAATGTCCCTTTGCAAGATGCAGGAGTGTACAAGCTTGATTGTGAATGTGGTCTCTCCTACATAGAACAAACTAAAAGATCAATAAAAACCCGCGTTAAAGAACATATAGCTGATGTGAAGAATCGACGCTCCGGGAAGTCTGCAGTCTGTGAACACGTACAGAATCGCCCCCGTCACTACATCAGATTTGATAGACCACAAATCCTCGTTAAAAAACAACGATTCCTTCCAAGGATGATTCGTGAGGCTATTGAAATCAAAAGACATCCTAATTTCAATAGAGAAGATGGCTGTGTACTACCATCTGTTTGGGATCCTATAATAAATAAAATTATATCCCAACCCAATCATACAACTGCAAGTCTTCAAGATACCTTCAAGTCTTAAAGATAGATAAGTTCATACTCTGTAGATCGGAACAAAAGTTAAATTTTTATCTATGAGAAATTTGGACGTTGAACATCTCAGTCCCCCCCGTGACCATGGGTGCTGTACTCGTAAAGCGCTCAAAACGTCGGGTATTTATAGTTAAATATACGCGATAAAATCCGTAAAATCTAGTTTTATTTCAATGCGTAGTGTTCGCGTAAATATAAGAAATCATTATGCAACTTTATAGCCTGGAATTTGTTAAAACTTTACATCTTGGTTCTTTAAAAAAGTCTCAGTAATACACATGACATCAATTTTTTCCATAGTTAATAGAACCGCTATCTGCCTGAATTTAGATCTCATGCCCTGAATATTCTGGTGAATTATATTAAGATCGGTTAGAACTGTTTCTGCTTGCATATTATTTAGTTTATTGTTAATATCCTGTGAAGGAACGAAAGGAGCGACAATATGTCAATCTTTCCTTCACCGGACTAACAGGGCAAGAGGTACTTTTAAAAACAGTATATGTGTTTGACTGTTCTGTTGCAATATTTGACATTAATTTATTTAAGTCGTTCAAGATAATACGAACAGCATTTATATTTATTTTCCTGAGTTTTTCGAAAATATAGTAAGTATATGAATATTCTAAATATTTGTTGGAGTCCAATATACAGCAGTATGTGTGTATAATAAATTAATGAATTGTTCAATTCTTTTATTGAAGAGATTAGAATTATAGCAATATTTATAAGTCGGTAAACAAATAATAATGTTTGTGTGTTGTGGAGCCAGGATGCTTTGCTTTAAGATATATTATACAATATTTTTTATAAACTTAAAACATTCTCCTTCATTTCAAAAATCTAAGTGAACTAGCTTCTCCCAGTGACAGTTGGTCTATGTCGCCACCTAGTGTGCGATAGTGACAGTATGCGGCGCTCAGCTCCATAGTGTTGTCTCTTATTATTGAAGATTGTTTGTGGTTACTTATACCGCTGATTATACATATATTGGGCTTAAATGTGTGCTTCTCTGTATAATTTATAGGCTTTGAAGTATCGATTACGTTATTTATTGAGGTGAAGTTTCTTTTATTCGCATGTATGGGTATTGTAGCAGTGTGTTTTTTATTACAGTCTTCTGGCAATGGAAATTCGTTTTTGTAAGAGGGATACCTCTTAACTTTTTCAGACTGATTACCGAGCGGTATTGACACACATGGGTTAGTTAGAACTTTACTAGGATTTAATTCGTCTACATTTATAGTTTTGTATAATTCAATAATTTTCTCTTGCTCCTGATTTTTCTTATTTAGTTCTGTATTTATTGTGTTTAAGTTTTTAATTTCATTGTTAGCTATGTTGAGTTTTGTTTGTAATCTCATCAATTCCAATTTTAATACTTGCAAATTATAACTAGTAATTATTTGACTGAGATCTGGAAGACTATTTGAGTTTCTTGAACAATACGATGTAGACAGGTTTTCTTGGGACGTCTGTTTTTGTTTTTTTTTTCTTTGAGTAATATAGTATATAGACTCTTGTGAAGTTTCCGTATCTATGTCACTGAGATAATGAAAAGAATTTTCAGTATGAATATTTACCTGTATTGTAGTAGGACCTGGTGTTTTATTGTATGTATAACCATCGCATTTGATTTTTTTAATATTTTCTGTAGCCATTAAGTAGAACCATTTCTCTCCTATACTTGTTGTATAGAATGTACTCTCCTATACATTCTATATGATAGAAGTTCTGGCAATTGTCGCAAGTTATGAAATTCCGTCTAATAATATCCTTTTCACACTTATTGTATTTTAATGCCATCTTGAGCAATGTTAAACGAGAAAAAATAAGGAAATATAAGAATATTAAAAAAAATTTAAATCGATTTGTAAGAAGGGTGGGATTTCTAACCCTGATTACTCGGTAATAACGTTCGTACTTATTCAGCTAGGCCGTACAGACAGTCGCAATATTTTTGAACAATGCAATCATAAACATACGGATAGCAGACTTAGGTAGCAAACCAAATAATAAAAGTAACCGATAAGACAATTTAAAAAAGTCAACCAATCACAAGCCACTACATAGACGTGCACAGAATTTTATTTTGTAACGACTTTTTCAAATATAATTTTTTAGTTTTAGATTCAATAACTTGTAGTTTATATTGTTCATAGTTAGTACTACTTAATATTTATGTTTAAGAATACTTTTACACTTTACTTTATGATAAATTTTGGTCACAGATTGTTTATAGGTGAAATTCGAAGTACACACAGTTTTTTCTACTTTTCTCTATTTAGTTTTCATAACAAATGTAAATAACATTTATTTAGCGTAACTGTATTGTTGACTTTAGGTTTCACATACAATAATTAATATTAACACACTTATATTATTTTAATTATGAATCTAATGCGGAGCAAAGTTTTACTTAGGGACGCCAATTATATGTTATAGTGAACAGATGATCAGTAGTATCTTCCTGATAACAATTCAAATTAATTAAATAAACTGTGGTTGCCAAGCAACCAGCCCTAGCGTATATAAAATAACTCCATATTAATTATAAATTAAAATTTCTCTAGTTTCTTGGGTCAAATTAATTTATTTACTCTATTAAACCCTATGACACATGTTAAACAATTCTATGAAATAAATAAGGAAATTTATGTTGCATTTATTTGCCAAACGTGACTAGGCTGCTAAAGTACTAGCATAACGGGAAGCAGTTTGGACTTAATCCAAAACTACACAAATATGCGAGTTTTCGTAATAAATATTTGTTAGTCCACGCAAAATGCATATCTAAATTACTTATAAAAAACGTACTTGAACTTTATCCTCTTCATAGTGTAAGATTTGTTGAACGTTGTGTTCTAATTTTGAGGGTAAAAAGCGTATATATAATTATTATAACCGAGTTTCTTTTAATTTAGAACGTTAGAAGTGACAAACCATATTACTTTTGCACCTGTAAGCAGCTACTGCATACTACGTACAGCCAAATTTATAAAAGCTACAGCCTACATACGTACCACTGCTGGGCACAGGCCTCTCCTCATTCCTGAGAGGGTTTTAGGGCAAGGAAGTGTCCGCCGCGCTGCTCCAAATGCGTGCTCACGAACTTCACATATCTTCGAAATATTTTTTTTCTTATTCCTTAGACATGCAGATTTCCTCACGACGCTTTCCTTCACCGCCGAGCACGTAGTAAATCAGAATTTAAAATTGCTATTAACAATTTCATTGGTGCTGGCGGGGATCGAACCCGGGTTACTCGCGTTCTGTTATATTTACAGCGAGCGTTAACCATCTGAGCTACCACGACTTTCTTTATACAAAGCCTAGCAAACCTGATAACAACCTAAAATTTTCGACTTGCAAACCCCCAACGACAAGCAAAAAAATGAATTATAGCTAAATTTATACAACGAATGAATCGCCACTTCTGAGGAGAGAATTACTTCATAGTCTGAACTTATACTGGCTCTATGTACCCTTTAAATCAGAACTCAGCAATATAAGCACTAAAGTTTTGTGCCAGAAATAAGTAAGATGGTGGTACACACCCAGACCAATTCCTACGCAGAAAAAGAGCTTACCAACTACTGAAAACATAGAGATGTACCATCTTAGGACTGGCGTGCAATGGAAAATATGGAACGGCAAAGGATTCTTCGGCATTTCTACATACAAATGCACACTGACACAACTATTCCACGGTGTTTTAGGTAACCACAAAACATAAGCAGCAAAGAAAACCCCAGACAAAAAAAAACAGAAGATATTGTTTGTGTGTGAGTCATGGCAGACGTATTTCCTTTTGTTGAGCGTACTAAGCGCCAGTTACATATGCCTACCGAAGCAGCATATAACTACTATACAGCATCGCCTGATGAGCAAATAACAGCACGTGACTCAAAAATATTCAACACAGTGCCATTAGGAAGTCCCATACCGTCTGCTAAGCAAAAACCAGCACATCTTTAAAGATTTAACTCAATTTACTTACGTGACGTAAGAGTATTCAATACTACAAAAACCATGGTATAATTGTTAAGGCAGCCCCGTAGTAATTAAGTTAGTTTGTAAGTTAACTAGTCTAGTATGTGTACTCACATCGTCATAGTAGTTAAGTTAACTTATAAGTAAGAAAATAAAAGTAATATAGGAAAAGTCTTCGTCTCCTTCCACCTTAACCCTCCCTAAGCTGAATGCTTTGCAATCTATAGAAAAAAAAATTAAATCATTTTGACTGTGATAGACCACATAATGACATTGCCCAGACAATATCAAGTTCAATAGGAATTCATGTCTCTACAGCATGTCTTAATTAATTGAAATTAATATAATATTATACATTACTTATTACAAATAGATAAATAAATTAAATACACAATATTAAATTACAAATTACTAATTACGTCAGGTTAAATTATAAATGAATTATATTTTATTATATTATATTACATTAAAGATAAAATTAGATTTGTTTCGGTTTTTTCGCATATTGGAGACATGGATACATGTTGTCCACCAAAATTAACAAAAACGAAAAGAAACCCCTTGTGTGTTATAAGCAAATATGATAATTTTACGAAAAGCACTCTTTGAAATATGATGCCCGAAATTTTATTTTAAAATGAAATGCTCACATTACATAAAATCCTGAACATAAAGAAATATTCTGAATTAGTAGTAATAAATAGTCATTAATAAATAATTTAATAAAATAAAATAAAAATTAATTAATTAATACATTGACTAAATCGAGATCTGCATTCTCA
Organism: Parnassius apollo; assembly: GCA_907164705.1. NCBI lineage: Eukaryota > Metazoa > Arthropoda > Insecta > Lepidoptera > Papilionidae > Parnassius > Parnassius apollo. The sequence continues at coordinate 49,523 of CAJQZP010000953.1, forward strand.
GGTCGGTTACGAACAGGATTTAAATATCCGTCAGATAATATACTGTGTTTAATTTTGTATTTTCTTCATATTTTTTATACATAAATCTGCTTATATCCTATAAAAATATACGTTATTGTACTGACGGATGCTTTATGATTATTATTGCAGGAAGTCTTATAATTACATATCGGCAGTGTAAATGGATTTGTAGAGGGAGGAGTGATATATTTATAATATCGGTGACCGCTAGCTAATGCTACCAAGAATACGCCAAAGTGATTCAAATTTGGTACGAAGACGTTTTACCTAAATTGGATAAGAATGCAGTTATTGTTTTAGATAATGCATCTTATCATTCTCAAAAACTTGAAAAAGCACCTACAGCTTCATTTTGCAGACAAGACATATTGAATGGCTACGGTCAAAAATATTGCTTGTGTTGAATCAACGTTAAAGTAGCAAATTTTGAATTTAGTTAAGCAAAATAGAGATCGCTTTAAAAACAGTCGTAGACAAGATGGCTAAGTCCGTAAATCGTCGCGTCATACGTTTGTCACCGTATTACTGTGACCATAACCCAACTTAGCTTGTTTGGTCTCGAGTGAAGGGTTACGTGGCAGAAAATAACAAAAATTATAAAATTGATAAATTTCGAGCTCTTTTATTACAAGGAGCAGCAAAATTGTGTAGCTAAAAATGATCATCATGTGTCAATCATGTGATAATTATCATAGTTATCACATGATTGACGCAAAAATGTACGAAGTCAACTATAATTTGGAAAATATGTTAAAGCTGTTTTTTATTCAAGTATTTGCAAAAACTTCATCAGAATGAAGTGACACTCACACTTTTTTATTTTTTAAGATTACAATTATATAATAACTACTTGCCAGGCAGACGTTGTTCTGCCCTTTTTCGAGTGACCCTGTCATGTCCTATTAAAAATCCTTAAATTCGCAAAAAAATATTTTGGGTCACTCATGGGCAAAAAAAACTATCCTATCTCTCAAGTTGGACCAAACTGCACACGGTGTGCAAATTTGATTAAAATCGGTTAAGTAGTTTGGAAGTTCATCGCGGACAAACAACGTGACACGTAATTTATATATATTAAGATTATTTTATTTATAAGTTCTTGTGCATAATAAATATTTATACTATATCAATTACTTTTTTATTTATATGATGAATTTATGAAATTATTTATATATGTAAATAATTTAATTTTCTTTACAGTAAATTTCAAAAGTATTCTTGGAATGTGCGAGAGACAGTTATAAAAAAACGGACTATAACTTCTTGTTAACTTTTATTATCTGAAAGTTTGTTAACACCATGGAAATTTATTACCCAAACATCATACCAAATACAATTATAAACATTGACACAAATTTTAAACGTCATCCACAAGTATTTAACATATAAATTGGACAAATTCCACGAGATGGTATTTCAAAATTTGAATTAAATTTTCCCCCAATTTGTATTGTTACTTTTATTTTTGAATTTCACTGCGGTCAAAATTCTTTGTGACTAAGTGGTCTGAATATTAGTTAACATGAATTCCATTCAGAAAAGCTACAAAAAACTAAGCAATTCTAATGAAAAGTTCTTTATAATAGTTGTGATTTTAGACTCGATGAAATGAATAAGCTACACTAAGAAGAGAAAAATATGGATATCCAGAGGACTGAATAAAATTATCTTAATATAATATACATTTGTAACAATTTCATAATTTCAGGCCATCTTGCATCTAATTTATGTATCACTTACATTACATATAGAATAAAATTATAACAAAGCAATTTTACTGGAAAGAAAAGATTATTTTAATTTATTACACTGAAATTAAGTCTAAAAATATGTTTTAAATGATGATCTTAAATGAATCCTTTGTTGTGAAATAGTTTTATTTTATATTTCATTCATTTTAAGGTTTTACTTCTAGCGCGAATTAACTGTACATATATTTTTTTGTATAAACAATCGTGAGTTATACCCTTAACAGAAAGGAATGTGGAGATATAAGCTTTTTTTGTCGGCAAACGGCAATTCTTATCTTTCATATAACAAATACCAATGTCATGAAAATACAAAATAACTTAATACTTCTTTATGTTTATGTGGTGGTGCGTTGTGCTTAAGGTTGCCGAAGTCTAATTCCCCGGTTGAACCTTAAAACCTATTACGCGAGCTATTAATCTAAGTGGACTGTATCTACTAAATGTTTCTACACTTATATAAACGGCAACTATAGCATGCGGTACAATGCACTCGCTCTTCCCTAAAAACGAACTGTTATTTGCCAAATCGATGAAAGGAATCCTGCTTGATTAGGAGAAAACAAAATTGGAGCGGGTTAAAACACAGTTATATCAAGCAGGATATATTTAGGAATATTGACTCACCGGGGTTTCTTCTATTCGGTCGAGCACTATAGCTGCGACTTCTGGAACTTCTTCTGGAACACTCCGGAGAGAGGCGGTGCGCGACTATATCTCACACGAGGTGAGGCGGGTTTCCTGGAGCTCGACTGCTTCCAGGCTAAAGCGGTTCTACTAGCGGTGTGGTTCCAACTACGAGCGCGGTGGGAAGAGAGCTCTTTAGGACACTATTATCCTAGGCGGTGTGGTTTCAACGACGAGCGCGGCGGGAAGAGATGCGCGTTGGTCGCGCGTGCCTTATATATCTTCAGTTCCGATGATTACGTGATGTTCTAGAATCATCTTCTTTCCCCTCCCCACCCCACCACCCCGATGTGTCGATAGGAGGTCATGAATGATATCGTTTTGGAAAGGGATAACCGATTTGGCAGCCTACCGTCAAATAAAATAAATACGAATGGTTTTCCGCGCAAACATGTATATACTTGTTTATATATATATATATATATATATATATATATATATATATATATATATATATATATATATATATATATGTAATGAAATGAATGATATTTCATTAATTTGAATTTGCTGCGCTTCGCGTATCTATGTTGTCTGTGGAAGATGGTAGAGGGCGCATCGAAGTGATGTGTAAACTATGATTCAATGGCGGATGACGTTTAGATTATTTTGTGCATTTTATTGTTATAAAAACTTGTAGAGAGATAAACCGAAGGATACGATTGAGGAAGCAATATTAGTAAACTTTAAATGTCGTTTCTTTGTATTTTCAGGTGAGATAGAAGTGTAATTGTCATAACTTGATAATTGTTGTAATATTGGAAAGACGTGTTAAATAAAACAAAACTTTGTATTTTCAGAGAAACAATTTGTGGTTTATTTTGAAGATCCTCAATAATATACCTTATAAAACGACATTTTTGTTAACTAAGAGAAGATGGACCGGCTGCAATTCGAGTTTACGATGATAGCCTCAAATGATGGCAAATCTAATGTACTAGCCATAACCTCAATATCTACAGAAGAAGGAAAATGTTATGTTTTACCCGAGGAGCTGAAGCCGGTGAGTCATCATACATATATTGTTAAAATGAACACTTTCACAAAAGTAAAAAATAGCATAAAGAAAAGACACCAAAGTAGAAAAGTATGGATAAAATTGGATGAAAATCTAAAGAAGACATATGTAGATGAGGAAGGTAATATGCAATTTTTAGATCAATATTTAGAAGAAATGAGCACAAAACAAACAAGAGACAAAGATGACAGTTTGCAACATATCTTGGAACAATTAATAGAAACTACAACTAAGAAAGAAAGTCAACATAACTTAAAACATATTTCAGAAAAATTTATTATTGAAAAATTCACAAGCAAGAATCCTAATGCGATGCAATGGATAGAGATTTTTGAAAAAAGAGTGTGCGCGCTTCAATATAACAAAAGATGAAACAAAAATTGATATATTGAGGTTATTTTTAGATAAATCTTGTTTGGATTGGTATAGCTCGATGATCATAAAACTAACAGTAAATTCTGAATGGAGTGAATGGAAAGACAAATTTTTAGAAACTTTTAAAAACCGAGGATGGGACATAGTCACATATGCTCTCGCATTTAGGTATAAAGAAGGACTGTTAATTGATTATGCCATAAAAAAAGAATGGCTTATATTAAATATAAACAAATCTATAGATTCCAAAACAATGATAGATCTTATTGCAACTGGTTTACCTGGATTTATCTTAAATAAGTTAAACAGGGACGAACTCAACAACACTACTGATTTGTACAACGAGATAAGAAAATATGAAGGTATGGTGTACAAGAAAAACTCAACTAACATAAAGAGTGGTATATTTTATAATAAAAATAAAACTAATGAGAAGAAGCCATGTAAGACTTGTGAATCTTTGGACAAAGGAATTAGATATCATCCGGAGGAGTCATATTGGTTCAAGAAAAATAAAAATGAACCTGAAAAGGTTCTTAAAACTAAAAATGTAAATAATAACTCCATCATTGAAGTAGACATAAATGCTTGTAAAAAAACTAGTAAGTACACCATTAATCAAAATCAAGCTATTATTAGAAAATAAACTAGAAGTGAGCGGCATTTATGATTCAGGCTCACAGATCTCTTTAATAAATTCAAGATTGATAAAAGTAAAAGAAAAAAAAGATGATGTGAATATAGCATACATGAAAACGGTTAATGGTGTGAAGAAGATGGATGGCTTGTTAACAATAAAAATAAAAATATTTGATTTGGAAGAAGAGGTGGATGTATACATAGTAGAAAATGAAGATTTTGAAGATTTCATAATCGGATTGGATATGATAAAGAAATTCAGATTAACCCAAAATGAGAACTTGCAGATAGAACAAAAGAAAATAACAAATAAAATAGACAGAATGTCTAAAGATAACAGAAATGAAGATAAGAATATAGAAACATATACAGTAAATTTCAATGAACACATAGAAACAAAGGAATTTATAAGTATGACAGATCATTTAGATAATAAAAAGAAAATTGAGATAGAGAAAATTATAAAGAAATACCTACATCTTTTAGTAGACCACTACACAAGATATGCATTTATTGCGACTTCAAAAACTCAGAATGCAAGTGACTTTATAAATCTAACAAAGAAAGTACTAGAGACAGATGAGATTGGAATTATCCTGACAGATCAATATCCGGGCATCAATTCAAGAGAATTTAAGCAATATTTGCAGGAGAATAATATTAAACTAATTTTTACAGCTGTGAATACACCATTCTCGAACGGCTTGAATGAAAGATTAAATCAAACAATAGTAAATAAAATAAGGTGTAAAATGAATGAGAAAAATAATAAGAGAACGTGGACAACACTAGCAAGAGAATGTATACAGAAATATAATGAAACAGAACACTCCGTTACAGGTTTTGCACCAAAATATTTACTGGATGGTACAAATGTCAGTATTCTACCAAATAAATTTAAAACAATAGAAAAGGAAGACAAGTGGATGGCTGATAGAAGATTGGCATTAGAGAATACAATAAAATCCCATGAGTACAACAAGAAAATATTTGATAGAAATAGAAAAATGCAAGAGTTTAATGTAGGAGACAGTGTATATTTAGAAAATGGAAATAGACTGAATAGAGAGAAATTAGACGAATTAAAAACAGGTCCTTTCAAGATAATAGAGAAAATATCGAATTCAATTTATAGGCTTGATACAGGCAACAGAAAAGCAGAATCAACATTATTTCACATAACAAAATTACAACCTGTCGTAACAGAAGAAGATGAAGGAGAAGAAAACAAATATGAAGATAACTTATAGGTACATTGTATAGATATATTGCTTAGAATTTTCGCTCTTAGGGGGGAGATGTAATGAAATTAATGATATTTCATTAATTTGAATTTGCTGCGCTTCGCGTACCTATGTTGTCTGTGGAAGATGGTAGAGGGCGCATCGAAGTGATGTGTAAACTATGATTCAATGGCGGATGACGTTTAGATTATTTTGTGCATTTTATTGTTATAAAAACTTGTAGAGAGATAAACCGAAGGATACGATTGAGGAAGCAATATTAGTAAACTTTAAATGTCGTTTCTTTGTATTTTCAGGTGAGATAGAAGTGTAATTGTCATAACTTGATAATTGTTGTAATATTGGAAAGACGTGTTAAATAAAACAAAACTTTGTATTTTCAGAGAAACAATTTGTGGTTTATTTTGAAGATCCTCAATAATATACCTTATATATATATATATATATATATATAAGGTATATATATATATATATATATATATATATATATAAATATATATATATATATATATATATATATATATATATATAACGAGCTGTACTTTGAGAATAAATTTATGAAAATAATTCGACAAAAATAACGAAGATTTTTTTAATTATTGAAACCTTATATTAATTATATTTAATGATAATTATAAATGACACCACCACCCCTTGTTCGAATGACTCAGGAAATAAAAGAAATGGCCCCGAGTTCCCGGCGCCCCTTAAATGGGGCAGGGGTGCGAAGAATCTCCGGGAGAAAAACCGGCGACGAGGTTCGCCACCCGTCACGTTCTGTCTCCCGGAGGGGGCGAAAAGTGGATTGCGGAAACCCGTCTGGCTACGCTGAATGTATGTGGAGGAATGAATGATAAGATGGATGAAGTATGCGAAATGATGAATGACAGAGGAATAGATGTGTTATGTGTGAATGAGACGAAACGAAAGGGAAAGGATGCCACTGCACATGGCACGTATATCGCGTATTGGTGTGGTGTAGGCGAGACCGAACGGGCGTGCCAGGGAGTCGGTTTCATCCTTTCAGAAAGAATGGGTCAATGTGTGAAAGAGTATGAATGTGTAAGCCCGAGACTGCTATGGATACGAATGAAAGTGGGCTTAAAGAAGCTGTTCCTGCTAGGGGTGTACGCCCCAGACATGTCTAAGCCCGCTTACATTCGAGAGCAGTTTTGAGACATGGTAAGGATGGTGTTGACAAAATGTAAGGAAAATGAAAATATTATTATGTTAGGAGACTTTAATGGAAGGGTTGGGGTGAAGAGGTCTGGTTATGAAAGGATATTGGGAACGTTTGGTGATGAAAGTATAAATGAGAATGGTGAAGACCTCCTCACCGTATGTGCGGAAAAGAATCTTTTTGTGACGAATACTTTTTTTCGTCATAAGAAGATTCACATGTACACATGGGAAAGAGGTGATGATAGAAGCATGATAGATTTCGTAATTGTGGATGAAAGAATGAGGAGCGCAGTCGTAGATACAAGGGTTTACCGGGGGTCCAACGTAGGGACGGATCATTACTTGGTCTTATGTCGAATTAATGGTCTTTTTCAAGCGTTGGCGGCATCGGACATCTGTGTCTACCACTGCGTTACAGCGTATAAGAATAGAGAAGTTACAAGATGAAGATGTGATAGAGAAGTATAAATGTAGACTGAGAGAAAATATTAGATGTTTGAATGAGTTGTGTATGAATGATTTAGACTTGAAGACTGTGTGGGATAATATTAAGAAAGGTTTGGTGGATACCGCCACCGAAGTATGTGGTGTAAGTAAAAGAACAAATGAAAGGAAAAGTAATACGTTGTGGTGGGATGATGAGGTACGGGTGGAAGTTGAATCAAAGAAGAAAGCATGGTTAGATTTACTAGCAACCAAAGCTGGTAATTCTTCTGGTATGAATGATGAGATTGAAAGAAAAAAGGCAGAATTTAAACGTCTAAATAAGAGAGTAAAAGAAGTTGTTGAAAGGAAAAAGAAAGAAAGAATGGATAAGAATGATAGAAGGATATCTAATAATTTCCAGGCTAACATAAAAATGTTCTGGAAACTCGTAATAACTGTCAGGGGAAATACAAAACAGCCTATAATAAATGCTATAAGAGATGAGAATGGATGTATTCTGAATGATGAAGTTTCGAATTTGAACAGATGGAAGGAATACTTTGAAAGCGTGTTTATGAGTGAAGAGTCGTATGAATTAAATGAACTAGAAATTCCGAAAGAAGTGGAAAGGGGTATGGAGATAAGTGTAGATGAAATAATGAAAGCAATGAAAAGCATGAAAGCAGGTAAGGCAGCTGGATATGATAGAGTATCACTCGAGATGCTAAGGGCTGGAGAGGGAGTGGTGGCAGGCCTGCTGTACACCTTGTTTAATTTATGTTGGGAATTAAAACGGGTACCGGATGACTGGTGTAAAGCAGTTATAGTACCAATATATAAAGGAAAAGGGTCACAGCAGGACTGCAAAAACTACCGCGGTATCAGCTTGCTTAGTATTGTGGGTAAACTGTATGCTAAGGTGTTAATTGAAAGAGTTATGAAAGAAACTGATGGAAAAATTTGGGATGTGCAAGCGGGTTTTAGAAAGGGAATGGGGTGCACAGATCAAGTCTTTTCCATGCGCATGATTGCGGAGAAGTTTTTGGCCAAAAACCAGAAAGTTTTTTGTGCGTTCATGGCTTATGACAGAGTGGACAGGAATGTGTTATGGCAAACACTGAACTCATATGGGTTGAGCGCTGGTTTGATACAGGCATTAGGGTCTCTTTATAGGGACTCTAGTGCTTGTGTCAGGATCAATGGGGTCTACTCGGACTGGTTTGGCATCCAAAAAGGTGTCAGACAGGGCTGTGTAGCTTCCCCTTGGCTGTTCAACCTATTTATGGACCGGTGTTTGCAAACTTTGAAAGATGAAGAATGTGGTTTAAGAATGGGCGAGTTAACCGTCAAATGCCTTTTGTATGCCGATGATCAAGTCATATTTGCGTCATCAGCGGCTGAGTTGCAAATGATGGTTACATTAATGAACTGGGAATTAAAAGAAAGGGGTATGAAAGTGAACGCAAGTAAGACGAAAGTGATGGTTTTTGAAAGAGAAGAAAGCAAAACGGTATGTGAAATAAGAATAGAAGGAGAGTTAATTGAGCAAGTGGATGAGTTTTTGTATTTGGGATGTGTATTTAGCAGGGATGGTAGATATGATAGGGATATAGAACGACGAGTAAATGCAGGGAATAGAGTGAATGGGGCACTACACTCTATTATGAAGAACCAGAATGTGTCAAAACAGGCACGTATGGTAATTCATAATGCTGTGTTAGTCCCTACGTTAATGTATGGTAGTGAAAGCTGGGTGTGGCAGAAGAAGCACGAAAGTAGAATAAATGCTGTAGAAATGCGTTCTTTAAGAAATATGCTAGGGTTTAATCTGAATGACAGGGTGAGAAATTGCGAGATAAGAGATAAATGTGGTATGCAAGATGATGTTGTGACCAGGATTAAGAAAGGAATGCTTCGGTGGTTTGGTCACGTAGAAAGAATGAATGATGAAAGAGTGACAAAGCAAATTTATATGGCAGATGTGAACGGCCGAGTCGGGAAGGGACGCCCTAGAAAAAAGTTTGTCGACCAAATTGGCGATATTTTGAAAATGGGCCACGTTAGAAGTACCCTTAACCGACGAGCACGTATGCGTAGATATATGGATGTAAAGGAGGCGAAAGAGGTATGTCAGGATCGTGCCAAATGGAAGTCCGTAATCTCTGCCTACCCCTATGGGTGACAGGCGTGAGTGTTTATGTTATGTTATGTATAAATAATTCAATGTGTACCGGTAATTTTTAATTAATATCCGAGATTCCGGTGACATTTTCTAAATTACTACAGTCATAAACGTCCGCCATTTTTTAAGATTATCTAGGTGAGAACATTAAAAGTGTATTTAAACATCAACTCATTATAAATTTTGTATTAAGCATGCGGGAAAAATACTTAAGAATTAAAAAAAAACTTTTACAATACACATTCATCATGTACTGTGATGATATATAAAATACAAATGCTTTAATATTATAATTTTAACTAAAATATAATATTAAATAAATATAATATATTGGGCATAAAATATGAATGTAAATAAATGTAACAGACCTTTTAATATATATGTTATATATATATATATATATATATATATATATATATATATATATATATATATATATATATATATATATATATATATATGAACCTTCTATAGTACTCACTAATTACAAGAAGCGTAGAAGAGCGTAGGTGTGGTAAGACACTCGTTCGGCTGTGAAAAGCCTGGTGAGTTGTCTAAAGTCCTCGATTGAGTTAAGGACGATTTTGATAGATTCGTCAAGGTTGATGGCATGGTCATATTTGATTCCTGCGTCGTAGCAGGTTTTCGAGAGTTGGGTAAATTTTGCCTTGTCTCTTAGGAATACAGGGGGGTGGGACTTGCTTCTTGGCAAGGACTGGAGCACAACGAGAGGCTGATTTGGACTGCGGAGGTTGTAGGAGCGGCAGGGGCCGCTGAGATAAGGGGGGTTGCGTTTTAACGCGGCGCGCTTACCATTGCGCTTGGAATTCACCGTGGTAAATGTAGACTCCACGGTTCCGTCGGAGTCACAGGACTCCGATTAGCCGGTGCCTGAAGTGGAGGGGGGCCTCTTCCAGGAGGCTGGCGCAGAGGACTCGGAGCATGCGTACTCCATCTCTAGGGGGGGCAAAAGATTCTAGGGGGGGCAAAAGAGTTCCTCGTTTCGAGGTATGTCGCGATTACGGGCGGCGGATGGTGTGCCTGAGGAGCAGGGTGGGGGATCCTGGGCGGCGATGGTGGCGATGGCGGCGAGGACCGTCTCATTGTTCATTAAACCATATTGGTTTATGAGGGCGGCGAGGGGCTCAGATAGGCTATATGTGGCCATTTTGGAGCAGTAGAGCTAAGCTCGGTAACGATTGGAACGGGTCCCTGTTCTCGGTAGAACAGGGACTTGGACACGAGACGCGCTACGAGACAATACACGTATAAAATTATTAACAAAAAAAAATAAAGAAGCAGAGGTCAGTCAAACCTCCCTACCCGAAGACGGGGGGGGCAAGAACTGTTAGCTTGAAAATGACTCACCAGCCTCGACGCTGTTCAGCGTGAGCAAGACATCGGAGGCGCGAGAGCGAGAGAGCACTACCGTACAGGTACGAGAGCGCGGACCACCTGGAGGCGACTGTTCGAGAACGATGCCACCGGCGGAGTGAGCAATGCGTCGGCGCTGTACAGCGCGAGCAGGACAGCGGAGGTGCGAGAGCGAGAGAGCACTACCGTACAAGGACGAAAGCGCGGACTACCTGGATGCGACCGCTCGAGAGCGATGCCACAGGCGGAATGTGTTTTTGATATTCAGGACTTAAAGTTAAAGCCTATATGCGCCTCTCATAAATGAAAGGATGCCTGTGCCTATGCCTATATAAGTTCCACTGCTGGGCACAGGCCTCCGTTTATTTATGAGTGGGTTTTATGACAAGGAATTGTCTGCCGCACTGCCCCAATGCGTATTGGTGAACTTCACATATCTTCGAAATAGTTTCTTTTCCTTATTACTCGGACATGCAGGTTTCCTTACGATGTTTGTTTTTTACAAAACTTTCTTTCACAGACAAAAAGTGTGGAGCCCAAAAAAATAAACAAACAGAAAAGCCAAGAGGTTTTTAGCTCTTGAATTACGTTTAATAAGTATTCTTTTAATCTATATCGGTTTAAAATTATTCCATACTATATATATTTATATAATAAAATTCCAAGCAAAAGATTGCAATAAAACTTATTAAAATGTTAAGATGTGACACAAAGTTCAGAACATAATAAATTATACATCTTCCCTCACTATACTCTTCGCCACTTTATATAATTTCTAAACAACTTATATTCTAGTACAGTTGTCGTACCGGTGGGGGGCGTAAATGACCGGTAATGGTCGCATAATAATATCCACTATACCACATCGTCCCGTGGGCGTCTTAAGACGCAACCGAGGGAGAAATTTCTTCATAAATGTTCACTTCACGCCTAATTACCCAAAGTTGTGGTTGGGTAGACTATTTTTGTGTGAAAAATTAATAAATATATTTTATAACACATTTCTTTATACCGTTTTTGATTTTATTGTTGACAATACTGTATTATTATTTATATTGGTATTATTTTAGATAAAATAAAAAGTATACTTTTTACATGAGCCTTTTTTGCAAATTTTCCGGAGATCTGAACATAAAAAATATGGATGAAAGCCACGGGAGGGCTTAACTGAATGTCTACGAAAAATAGTTACATTCGCTCAAATATTTTATTTTTTCTGACTGGCTTCTTATCCATACATAACAAATTAAATACAACGCCACGTAAAAAATTGTATACAAAACATTAGCACCGGTAAGTGAAAAGGAATAATTCAGCATTTGAGAATGTGATGGCTCGAAAAAACGAAGCCACAGATGGCAGTACCGAAGAAGGAGAAGAAGATATAGACTCTAAACGTGGTAATCTCTCATGGGTTGTAATAATTGTTACATGAGATTATATTTAACAAAATGGAACATTCTATGAGAAATCAAATGCAAAATGTTCGATATAATTTTTTGTTGACAATCTGATTTGTTAAAAATACCAAACGGCAATGTTTAAATAAATATATAACTTTCCAAGATTAATGACCAAAACTTTTTAAAATAAATTCAAAGAAAATACGAAAAATGTGCTTTAATATTTATCGCCAAATACGGAAGTCAGCAAATTTCTACCAGATCGTTAAATGATAAAGAATGTGTTTAATTGTTACGACCTAGATGAATGCCTTATTAATGTTACTATAACATAAGTTGTTTAATAAATGTTATTATTCCGTAAATATTATTTTATTAAATAAACGAAGTAAGTAGCGCCTTTTTAACAGACCAATAATAATTTTTAGTTACTTTTGTATTCGTTGCAACGTTTTGCAATTTGTGAATTTTAAACAACGAAAGCAAACTGGTCAATTTATTTTAAAGACAACCAATAATAAAGTAATACTTTTAAAAAATGTATGTAACAGTTTTCACCCGCTTGCCGGTGTACCGTATTCTCTATAGTAAATTTGGAGGATAAAAGGTAGCCTAGCCATTTTATTAATTGTTATGGCCCAAGTTCGCGTTTTAACGGCTAATTACGACCAAATCAGTGAAGCCTACTGCGCTGCGACCTACCTTCTTAACTCAGCCAAATATTGAACCGTCTCTATTAAAAAACAATCAGTTCAACACTTTATTCGCGAAAACTGAACTGTTTTTCGCATTAAAATAGAAAATTATGGATTTGACATACACAATAAACAACTCTCTATTTATTTATCTCCAGTACATTTTGACAGCCGATTATGTTTTTGTCTTATATTTTCTGATGTAATCGTCGTCATAATATAAAGAAACTTAACTCAGTGAGCGACAGTGTCCCCTCGACCAGTCATTATCTCATATGACAACATTGACCGGACAACTGGCTTTTTTCACTAAGCACACACAGACACATAGCTCTTTGTACAGCTTTCTTACAACTTTAAGCACCGATGAAAGATATATGCTTTAACAAAAAATACTCTCTTGTAGTTATACTAACATCTTCAATCATGCAATAATTGAAAGCGTGCGTCCCTTCGACTACGCATGGACCGGACGGAACACATAGCATCTGATCACAATCATATGAAAATCAGATGTTAATCGCTCCTATTTAGAAGCGATAAACATTTCTGATGGTATGATGGAAGACCTTTGTCTCGTAGAAACTTCTGTTGTTGGATTCGAAACGATCTAAAAGGTGATGACGGTATTATGAATAATGTGTTTTATGAAGCAGATAAACTTAAGCGATTTCTCTGTGTTTTTTACATTATGCATCAAGATTTTTTTTCGGGAAAAATGGCGGAAATGGTGACCAAAAGAGTTGTTACTCTGAAATTATTATTATAAAAGTATGCTTTGAAGTGAAAACTTCATTAGCGTCGTAGTGATTTGAAACTGGATGAAATGAAAATGCGATAGTAAAAAGAGACGCTTCCGCGTTTATCTCAATAAGGTATGAACTGTGGTACGAAGGTGTCGTGTGCCTATGGATTAAACAAGCTGTGAAGAACGGCCAAACCTCAACTTCGTAATAGGTAAAATTTATATAAATCTTTTTGTAATTAGTGAGTACTATAGAAGGTTCATATATATATATATATATATATATATATATATATATATATATATATATATATATATATATATAGAGATCTCTTTACGGTAAATGTTGATCAGACGCGACTTCACGCGAGCACTTTGTTGATCCGAAAACGCATGTTGATCCGGCGCCTTTTGTTGATCCAATATGCATTTCTGGTAACTAATGTGGCTCCGACCGGATCAACGACTGCACTCACAAGACTGTTTGCTAACGTTTGCCGAAGTTGATCCGATATACAAATCCACCTTGCGATGGTTACGGAAAATGTTGAACCGATTTAAATGGGCCAATCAGAGCACAACAAACACCGCGACGTTGCCGTTTCGTATCTTTGACGGTACAAGCTACAGATTAAATGCCTGTACAATATAATAATGCATTCAGGGTGCTGTTGGGTCTGCTTCATTACTGTTATGCGTCGAGTATGTGCGCGGATGCGCGTGTGAATTGTTTCTACACCACCATGCGTAAACAATGCACATCCCTGGTGCGCAGGGTGCGGGCCAGTTCCAATGGTATCCTGAGGGCATTTTCTGACAGGATTGAGGTCAGTACCTGAACTATTGTCATATGGTGCACGTGCTGACTAATCGGGCCTGTCTTAGATATAGTTTTAAAATTAGATAAATAGTTTTAAGTTTTACTAAAATTAGTTTTAAGATTTGTATTATTACTAACATCTATGATCCTTGTGGTCGTAATAACCGACCTTTTTTTAACGGAAGTGGTGGCAACGGCGACATAAGGTACTCGTCTGAATGCGTGCGTGCGCGCGTGGGTGTGTGTGTGTGTGTGTGTGTGTGTGAGTTTGAATGCGTGTGTGCATGTTTGTGCGTGTGTGTGTGTTTGAATGCGTGTGTGCATGTTTGTGCGTGTGTGTGAGTTTGAATGCGTGCGTGCGTGCGTGCGTGCGTGCGTGCATGCGTGCGCGCGCGCGTGTGTGTGTGTGTGTGAGTTTGAATGCGTGTGTGCATGTTTGTGCGTGTGTGTGGGTTTGAATGCGTGTGTGCATGTTTGTGCGTGTGTGAGTTTGAATGCGTGTGCGCATGTGTGCATGTGTCACGCATGTGCACTATTGTGTTTGTGTGTGAGTGCGTGTGTGTGCAGCAATGTGCGTGTGTGAGTGTGTGTATGGGTTTGTGGGTGTGCGCATGTGAGCATGTATGCGCGCGCTTGCGTGTTTGTGTGTGTATGTGTGTGTGTGTGTGTGTGTGTGTGTGTGTGTGTGTGTGTGTGTGTGTGTGTGTGTGTGTGCATGTGTTAGTGTGTGCGTGCACGTGTGTTTGCAGTAGTGTTCGTGTGTGTGTGTGTGTGTGTGTGTGTGTGTGTGTGTGTGTGTGTGTGTGTGTGTGTGTGTGTGTGTGTGTGTGTGCGGTTGTGCTTGTGTTTGCTTTTGTGTGTGTGCGCGTTTTGTGTGTGCGTGTGGGTGTATGTGTGTGTTCGCGCGCGCTAATGTGTGTGTGTGTTCACTGTTGTGTTTGTGTGTGTGTTCACTGTTGTGTTTGTGTGTGTGTGTGTGTGTGTATGTGTGTGTGTATGGGTGTGTGTGTGTGTATGTGTGTGTGTGTGCTTGTATGTGCTTCTGCGTGTGCGTACGTGTGCGTGTATGCGTGTGTTTGTTCGTGCGCGCGCGTGTTTGTAAGTGTTTGTGCGGGTGTGTGTGTGTGTGCAGTGTGCGCGCGCGCGCACGCAAACACAAGCAGGCATACGCACAAACACACCCACACATACTCAAAAAGGCGCGCACTAAATGTCACACCCCGCCCTTAAACACACACACATACTCGAGTGATAAATTAATTTTTAATAAAGTACTACCATCTTCTACTTGATGCATGACAAATGAACAAAATAACACAAATTCACTCACACGATAACAAAAACTCGAACAAACGTCTTTCAACAATAAAACCTGGCAAATTTTGATCCACAAACTCAGCAGATAACGCATTTTCTCACCTTATTACTATAACGAAGTAGCCTACTGGGTTCTCTGTCATACACAGAACGCGACGTTGCCGCTTCGTGTTCGAGTACCTATTCGTCAATTATGGCTCCGGATCCACTTAGTCTAAGTAAATGTCGCATATAAATTAAATATATTCTGGATCTAAAATATCACATTCAGTATGATTTTTTCGACCGTTGATAGATCAACAAATGTTGGTCAAATCGCTGAAGAGTATATTGAAAACCTGTTAGTGCAGATCTACCGACGTCACACGCGCATCAAGGATGGATCAAAGTATATCAGTTTGTGCGACGATGAGCTGAGCAAACACGTCAAATAGGTGGATCAACAATTGTTCTAACTTCTCACTGGATCAACATTTACCGTGAAAGGATGATTATATATTATATATATATATATATATATATATATATATATATATATATATATATATATATATATATATATACAGAATACGCTGCCCCGCGTATTCTGGGGGGGGGCAAAATTCCGCTCAAGACTACAACTGCTCGGGGCAAACGGAGCAACAAGACCAAGGCGACCCCTGCCACGCTGTCTGTGAATTTCTGTAATATCAGGGGACTTCACTCTAACCTAAACGCCGTCCACTACCATCTCGAGACGGCGAGGCCGGGCTCTGCTCTTTCTGACCGAGACGCAGGTGTCCTCTCCGGTTGATGTCTCGTATCTCTCCTACCCGGGGTACAAACTGGAACACTCCTTTGTGCCTCGGGCTGGAGTTTGCGTTTACGTCAGAGAGGACATCTGCTCTCGACGCCTCGGCAGACTTGAAGGTTCGGACCTGTCCATCCTTTGGCTACGCGTAGATAGCGACGACCATCCGCGCGTCTACGGGTGCCTCTATAGGTCCCATAGCGGTAATGCCGAAACAGACCGACTATTCGACCACGTCCAAATGGCTGCAGATTCGTTGCTACAGCAGATCCCCTCCTCAGAGATCGTGATCCTCGGCGACTTTAACGCCCATCACGCCGAATGGCTTGGTTCACGTTTAACCGATCATGCGGGGAGATCTGTTCATGATTTTGCCTTGGCATATGGTCTGACACAACTGGTTACTTCGCCTACGCGGATTCCAGATGTGGAGGATCATGCACCTTCCCTGTTGGACCTTTTGCTGACCTCTCACCCGGACGGATATCGGATTTCCGTCGACGCCTCTTTAGGCTCCTCGGACCATTGTCTGGTCCGAAGTGTGGTGCCACTCACTCTGAAATCGCGGTTGCATTCTGCAGGCTGCCGCCGTGTTTGGCACTATAGGTCAGCCGATTGGGATGGGATGCGGTCTTTCTTTGCATCCTACCCTTGGGGGCGGGTTTGCTTCTCGCCGGATGATCCCAACGTTTTTGCGGACTCTGTTGCTGATGTGGTACTTCATGGTATGGAACTTTTTATTCCTTCCTCTGTGGTGCCCATTGGAGGCAAGTCTCAGCCATGGTTTGGTCGCTCCTGTAAAATAGCATCATGCTATAAGCAGGAGTGCTACCAATCCTGGGCTGATGCATCAGCGTCCCGGGATGTAAACACCAGCGCTCTGAAAAAGAAGTATAATTCCGCCTCTAGGTCCTTCAAAAGAGTCATTGCCAAGGCAAAGTCAGAGCACGTAGGCAGAATTGGCGAGAAACTAGTTCGCCTTCCTTCTGGAACCCGTGCATTCTGGTCTCTCGCCAAGGCTGTCCAGGGGAATTTCTGTCAGCCATCTCTTCCATCTCTGCACAGGGAGGACGACTCACTGGCCCGTACCGCAAAGGAGAAAGCCGATTTTCTAGGCTCTTTCTTTGCGTCTAACTCGACTCTCGATGACGGGGGGAGTACTCCGCCGACCATCCCGCGGTGTGAGTGCTCCATGCCGGAAGTGCACTTCACACAGCGCTCGGTTGGCAAAGCACTCCTCTACCTGGACATCCACAAGTCGAGTGGGCCTGACGGAATCCCCCCAATTGTGCTGAGGACGTGTGCTCCAGAGTTGGCACCGGTTTTAACGCATCTTTTCCGGTACTCCTACTCCCTAGGCGTAGTCCCAAAATCATGGAAGACGGCTTACGTCCACCCGATCCCTAAAAATCGGCCCTAAAAAACAGCCCCTTCTTCTATATAAAAAATGTAAAAAGTATACTATATTTTATCTAAAATAATACCAATGGTAATAATAATACAGTTTTGTCAACAATAAAAGCAAAAACAGTATGAAGACACGTGTTATAAAATATATTTATTAATTTTTAACGCAAAAATAGTCTACCCAACCACAACTTTGGGTAATTAGGCGTGAAGTGAACATTTATGAAGAAATTTCTCCCTCGGTTGCGTCTTAAGACGCCCACGGGACGATGTGGTATAGTGGATATTGTCATGCGACCATTACCGGTCATTTACGCCCCCACCGGTACGACAACTGTACTAGAATATAAGTTGTTTAGAAATTATATAAAATGGCGAAGAGTATAGTGAGGGAAGATGTATAATTTATTATGTTCTGAACTTTGTGCCACATCTTAACATTTTAATAAGTTTTTTTTGAAATCTTTTGCTTGGAATTTTATTATATAAATATATATAGTATGGAATAATTTTAAACCGATATAGATTAAAATAATACTTATTAAACGTAATTTAAGAGCTAAGAACCTCTGTCCTGGGAATAACTGGCAAGAATACCGGCAGGACTTTTTTAAATTTACTTACAGTATAATATTTTATATAATTATCTATTAAAAGAAACGCTATATTAAGAAACACTATGGTGGCGATCACTTCATTCTCAGGGTTTATTAAGCAATTTTTGTTAAAATTTTTTTGATAGACATATCCTACGAGCAAACCAGGTTCGATCCCGCCGACACCAATAAAATTTCTGATTGCAATTTTAAGCGCTTATTTACCACGTGCTCGGCGGTGAAAGAAAGTTTTGTAAAAAACAAACATCGTAAGGAAACCTGCATGTCCGATTAATAAGGAAAAGAAACTATTTCGAAGATATGTGAAGTTCACCAATACGCATTGGGGCAGTGCGGCAGACAATTCCTTGTCATAAAACCCACTCATAAATGAACGGAGGCCTGTGCCCAGCAGTGGAACTTATATAGGCATAGGCACCAGCATCCTTTCATTTACGAGAGGCGCATATACGCTTTAACTTTAAGTCCTGAATATCAAAAACACATTCCGCCTGTGGCATCGCTCTTGAGCGGTCGCATCCAGGTAGTCCGCGCTTTCGTCCTTGTATGGTAGTGCTTTCTCGCTCTCGCGCCTCCGCTGTCCTGCTCGCGCTGTACAGCGCCGACGCATTGCTCACTCCGCCGGTGGCATCGTTCTCGAACAGTCGCCTCCAGGTGGTCCGCGCTCTCGTACCTGTAGGGTAGTGCTCTCTCACTCTCGCGCCTCCGCTGTCTTGCTCACGTCGAGGCTGGTGAGTGATTTTTACGCTAACAGTTCTTGCCCCCCTGTCTTCGGGCAGGGAGGTTTGACTGACCTCTGCTTCTTTATTTTTTTTTTGTTAATAATTTTATACGTGTATTGTCTCGTAGCGCGTCTCGTGTCCAATTCCCTGTTATACCGAGAACAGGGACATGTTCCAATCGTTACCGAGCTTAGCTCTACTGCTCCAAAATGGCCACATATAGCCTATCTGAGTCCCTCGCCGCCCTCATAAACCAATATGGTTTAATAATCAACAATGAGATGGTCAGACGCCCAGGATCCCCCCCCTGCTCCTCAGGCACACCATCCGCCGCCCGTAATCGCCCCCCTAGAATCTTTTGCCCCCCTAGAATCTTTTGCCCCCCTAGAATCTTTTGCCTCCCTAGAGATGGAGTACGCATGCTCCGAGTCCTCTGCGCCAGCCTCCCGGAAGAGGCCCGCCACCACTTCAGGCACTGCTCATCGAAGTTCTGTGACTCCGACGGAACCGTGGAGTCTACATTCACCACGGTGAATTCCAAGCGCAAAGGTAAGCGCGCCGCGTTAAAACGCAACCCCCTTATCTCAGCGGCCCCTGCCGCTCCTAAAACCTCCGCAGTCCAAACCAGCCTCTCGTTGTGCTCCAGTCCTTGCCAAAAAGCGAGTCCCACCCCCTGTATTCCTAAGAGACAAGGCAAAATTTACCCAACTCTCGAAAACCTGCTACGACGCAGGAATCAAATATGACCATGCCATCAACCTTGGCGAATCTATCAAAATCGTCCCTAACTCAATCGAGGACCTTCGACAACTCACCAGGCTTTTCACAGCCGAACGAGTGTCTTACCACACCTACGCTCTTCCGGAAGAGCGAAAAGTTAGGGCCGTTATCCGAGGCGTCCCCTTTGAATTCACCAAAGTGGAAATCCTTGAGGACCTTAAGTCCCAAGGTTTCCCCGTAGAAGCCGTGCAAAAAATGCACAGTAGAACGGGCAAGAGGTTCAACCTAGCCCTTGTCATCCTAACTACCGTGCCGGAGGCAAAAGCCATCTTCCGGCAGGTACGCACAGTGCGTGGCCTGTCGAGAGTGAATACACATAAATTCCCGGCGCAGTGCCACCGCTGCCAACTATATGGTTATGCGGCTGCCAACTGCTCCACCCCACCCAGGTGCGTTAAGTGCCTCAAACCCCACAACACCAAAGAGTGCCCCCGGCCCAAAGACGCCGAATCCCCGCCCGCATGTGTCCTGTGCAAACAGACAGGCCACCCGGCTAACTACAGGGGCTGCCCCTGCGCACCTCAACCTCGCCCCAGTAGGCAAGCTCCACCGCCGGTCAATGACCGCTCATTCACGGCCCTCCACCAACGGCCCCGTCAGGGCCTTACTCAGCCCATCCAGGGCTTCTCGTCGCCCTCTCAGGGTCCCCCTAGGCCCCCCTCAGGGCATAATTCGGCCTAAGCCTAAGCCTATGCAGCCTCCAGTCTTTCCCTGGGGCCCCAAAAAGACAGACCCATCGCGAACAACCTCCTACCCCCAAGAATCAGAGCCCACAGCTGATTACTACAAAACACTGTATTCCGCTACTAGGAATATTGACATTAGGGAAATCACTGTAGTAGCACGCAAACTGCGCGCTGCGAAGTCCCCTCAAGAACGTCTCCTCGCTCTTTCAGAACATCATAATCTTCTGTTAGCGTTGTAAGTTAAATTAACTTATTTAACTTAACTTCAATGACAGAGCAGTTTGCTCTACCAAAATCTCACGGTCGTATCAAACCTAAGGGTTTATCGCTTGTATCCTTTAATATTCGCGGTTTGCGAAATAACCTCCCAGAGCTTAAGCTCTTTCTTCGGAATCGTGAAGCCGATTTCCTCCTCCTACAGGAAACTAATCTCAAAACTAAGGACACTAAAGGCCTTTCTATTAAAAACTTCTCTCTTCTTCGTAGCGACAGACCCGACCGCCGAGGCGGCGGAACGGCCATCTATTACAAGAAGACACTTCACTGCTCGCCCATTTCTACTCCTCAGCTTACCAACATGGAAACTACGGTATGCAGGCTAGCTATGACTGGACATCAGTCCATCCTCATAGCCTCCTGTTACATCCCTTCAGGAACCCATCCCCTCAAAAAAGATTTTGTGGCCATTTTATCTTTAGGCAATTGAGTCTTTATGTTTGGAGATTTTAACTCCAAGCATACTGAATGGACATGCCGTACTACGTCCCCTAGTGGCAAGATACTGCTCGCTATCACGCAGTCTCTTGATATTACCGTCCATAGTCCCCTCGGTGTTACTCACTTTCCCGATAACACCGATCAAGCCCCCGATGTACTAGATTTTGCGTTACTCCAAGGAGTTTCTCTCAACCTCAGAGCATTCGAGACACTAGACGATCTAGGATCCGACCACCGACCGGTCTCCCTCATTCTTGGCCATAAGCCACCTCCACCAACACACACGAAAACCTTCACTAATTGGAAGGGATCCAATGAGTCTCTAGCTAAAGCTCTGGACTCACAGGACTCTACCATCTCCCTATCGTCGGACTTAGACAGTCCCGAAAAAATCGACACCGTGGTCGATTCACTCTCCACCCT
This sequence comes from Parnassius apollo, assembly GCA_907164705.1. Lineage (NCBI taxonomy): Eukaryota > Metazoa > Arthropoda > Insecta > Lepidoptera > Papilionidae > Parnassius > Parnassius apollo. The sequence goes on from CAJQZP010000953.1 coordinate 71,541, forward strand.
TATCAAATCCTCCCTTAAGGAGAACGAAAGGGTCGTCCCGGTTGCTAACAATAGTGGGCTTCCCCTACATATTAGCAACCTATTAAAAGCCAAAAAAGCTGCTTTCCGGAGAGCAGCAAAATATCCCACCCTCGAATATAGGCGCGCGACCAATCGTCTTCAACGAGAACTCCGTTTCCGCCTCTCTGAATTTCGAGACCTCGAAAAGAGTAAACTCATGGAGAATATCTCTCCATCTCATACAGCGTACTATCAGATGGCTAGAGCCCTCCACATAGACGCAATCACCCACACTCCCACTCTCGCCCGTCCCGATGGCACGGTTGCCTTCGAGGACGAGGAAAAGGCTGAGTGTTTTGCAGATAGCATTGCCGCACAATGCTCTCCCTAGCTCTCAACCCGTCGACCCCTCACACGTCCAGGCAGTGGAGGATGAGGTCCGCCGCCGGAACTCACCCCCCTACAGCCTCCGAACCTATCTCTGTGTCCAATAATGAGATTTCATCCCTCATCAAAGGACTTAAGCCTAAAAAGACTCCGGGCGCGGATGGCATCTCCAACCAAGCCCTAAAAAACTTTCCTGAGCAGATGTTAACCTTTATATCTATTATTTTCAACGCCTGCTTCAACCTTAGTTACTTTCCCACTACGTAGAAAGAGGCAACTGTGATTGGTATTCCCAAGCCAGGCAAGCCTCTCTACCTCCCCTCCAGTCATCGCCCCATTAGCCTCCTCAAGGCAATGGGCAAGCTCTCCAAACTCGTATGAGGCGCTATCTGTTTCCCACAGACGGTGACCCTCTTATCATTCCCCCATCAATTCGGTTTCCGAGCGCAACACTCATGTCCCCAACTAGTTCACCGTATTGTGGAATATATCCTCAGCGGTTTTTATCCTCGTCGTCATCGCACCATCGCGGTCTTTTTCGACATAGCTAAAGCCTTCGATAGAGTCTGGCATACAGGCCTTATCTACGAGTACAAACTGTACAAAATAGGTCTCCCCGATCGTCTAGTACGTCTCGTGGCCTCTTACTTAAAGCATCGTACCTTTCATTTTAGACACGAAGGCACGCTATCTTCACAGCGAACTATCAAAGCTGGTGTCCCTCAGGGCTCAGTACTTGCTCCTCTGCTGTACATCCTGTTCACCAACGACATTCCCATCCCGTCGAAAGGTGTTCAGCTCTTCCTCTTCGCAGACGACACTGCTATCTACTGCAAAGGTATCTCACTACCTTTCATACGGAACAAGATTCAAAAGTCAGTTGACGACCTAGGAGCTTAGTTCAAAAAATGGCGCATCGATGTGAACCCGGAGAAGAGCTCCGCTGTTCACTTTGATTATAAACGACGCCGTCTGAAAAACACTCCACCAATACGTATGCTAGGGACCCCCTGTCCCCTGCCATACGACTGCCAAATATTTAGGTGTCACTCTAGACACAGGGCTCTCTTTCAGGCCCCACGTCAAAAGAGTAACCCGTCACGCACGTTTTTATCTGAGTAGGCTCAACAGCATGTTGGGCCGACACAGTAAAATGACCCTTAGAAACAAGCGTACCCATTATAAGGTCTGTATACGACCAGTCATGTCCAACGCGGGCCCCGTTTTTGCCCACGCCGACCTTAAAATTATTAATGAACTCCAAATAGTTCAAAACCTTTTCTGTCGTCGAGCTGCGAACGCAACTTGGTACGTCCGTAATGCCGACCTTCATCAGGACCTAGAGCTCCCCACAATTCAACAATTTCTCCAAAAACTCTCTAAGAACTTCTTCAAAGCCACAGAGTCGCACTCAAACCATTTAATTCATGAGGCAGCTACTTATGCAGCCCCACCCCCTCTCGCTATCGTGTCCGCAGGCCGAGAAACTCTCTCTCGGACCCGACAAATAAACTAACAAACGACCTGAACTGCCTCCTGGCGGCCCAGGCCAACTCTAATTAAATTAAATTATTACTCATAATTAATTTGCCTTCGTAGGCACTCTCTCAGCGGCTCGTAGCCGCCTGCGCCCTCTTTTCTAAAACCTCTTTTTTGGAAAAGAGGGCACAGGCGGCTACGAGTCGCTCATGATAAGGCACAATAAAGCTTAATCAGCCGGTTGCCTGTCCCCCAAAGGCGGTTTTTAGAGGGTATCACTTAGGATCCCCGGTAGGATGTGAGTCCCTCATAACCACGATAGTGGGTGTCGTAAAAAGGCGACAAAGGGAAAAAGGCAGAAGATGGGCAGCAGCATATTCCTGATAACAGCAACTGTACGACAAAAAGAACTGCGGTTGCCAACCCGCTCGCCAAGCGTGGCAACTATGGCAATATACCTCCCATAAACAATTACACAAATAGACGACTCCTAGTCCCCGATGGCCCCGCTATTCCTGGCTACGGTGGCGACCATGGTAACGGCGGGGCAGGGGGTGCTTAGAATCTCCGGTGGAGGTTCGGTTGCCACCTACGATGACTCGACCTGGCAACATTTAACGCACGCACCCTGAGGACTGACGAAAAGATCCTGGAGCTGGAAGAAGAGATAGACAAGTTGCGCTAAATTACAGGATTATCCGAGGTCAGAAGAGAGGGGGAGGACACGGTGATTCTCGAATCCGGCAACTTGTTCTATCACCGGGAGGGCAACCATCTGTCCCAAGGAGGTGTCGGATTTATCGTCCACAAGTCTCTCGTCAACAACGTTGTAAGGATTGGGAGTGTATCGACGAGGGTCGCGTACCTGATACTCAGAATCACCAAACGGTATTCGCTCAAGGTCATACAGGTTTAGGCACCAACCTCGGCACATTCCGATGAGGAGGTGGAGGAAATGTATGAGGATATTTCCAAAGCCATGCATTCCTCCAAAACCCACTACACGGTGTTGATGGGAGACTTCAACGCAAAATTACGAACAAGAGAAAATGGTGAGCAGAAGTTAGGGAAATTTGGAGTAGGAGACTTTATGGAGCAAGAGGGACTCTTTAAGATGAACTCTTTCTTCCAGAAGCGGCCCCACAGGAAGTGGACCTGGTCGAGCCCCGACGGTTCGACAAAAAATTAGATTGACTTCATTATGACGACCAGACGCCAACTGTGAACAGTTGGCGTCTGGTCTTGCGATCACTGAGACATCACTTCAGTGATGTCTCAGTGATCGCAAACTGAACTAACTGGGTGAAAACTGGCAGCGATCGCTGAATGGTTAGAGGCACACTGAACCTAAACGTTAAGTTGGAGAGGTCTCGTCTAATGAAGTCAACGCTCCGTCCCCCTCGTGCTCTAATCCAGAATCCCGAAACCTTTCAGCTCGAGTTACGTAACCGCTTTCAATGCCCAGAAGATTGCAATGCAGTGAACGATATGAACCACAAGCTCGTGGAAACTGTCCATGCGGTCGGAGCTAAGTTCTGCAAGACCCGCCGCAGAAGAATACAAAAACTCTCCGATCACACTCTTAATCTCATGGCTGTTAGACGGGAGATGAGGCTGCAATCGTCAACAGATTTGACAGCATAAAGGCAACTGAACAGACAAATCTCCAAATGCATGCGGCGAGACTTACGCAACTTTAATACTGTTCGTATTAAAGAAGCGATCGAGCGAAACCAGGGCTCCAAAGTCTTTGCCAGAGATCTGTCTGCCAGTAAGAGCCAACTGTCAAAGCCGACTGAGTGTGGCAGCATCGTTCCCGGGACACCTGAGATTTTGAGTGAGATTGAGAGGTTCTATGAGCAGCTGTACACATTATCGTTGGAGCCACACGTTTCACGTGTTAGTAACGATACAAGAGCAAGTCTTAACCGACACTATTCCGATAATCCAACCTCGGATAATCCAATAATATGCCAGCGCAACTTGTCTACCTCTTCTTCCAGCTCCAGTATCTTCTCGTCAGTCCTCAGGGTGCGTGCGTTATACGTTGCTAGGTCGAGTCGTCGTAGGTGGCAACCGAACCTCCACTGGAGATTCTTAGCACCCCCTGCCCCGCCATTACCATGGTCGCCACAGTAGCCTGGAATAGCGGGGCCGCCGGGGACTGGGGGCCGATTATTTGTGTCGCTGCTCATGGGGGGGATATTTGCCATAGTTGCTACGCTTGGCGAGCGGGTTGGCAACCGCAGTTTTTTATTATGTTATTGTTGTTATTAGGAAGATGCTGCTGCCCATCTCCTTTCTGTGTCCCTCTGTCGCCTCTTACGACACCCACGGGAAGATATGGGGTAGTGGATATTCTCAACCACCACTACACGGCTGATTTAGGCAAGAATAATTTATTTTTATATAATGATTTCTTATATTTATTTATTATCTTATATAATTTATTTTTGTTCCTAGTATGCCTCTGTGTTATCTCAGACTGTTTTATAAATAAATTTAAATTTTGTCTTACAAACAAACAGATATTCCTCACAGATTATATATATTAAAAAACCTTAAATTCGCAAAAAAATATTGTGGGTCACTCATGGGCTAAAAACTCTCAAGTTGGATCAAACTGCATACAGTGTGTAAATTTGATTGAAATCGGTTGAGTAGTTTAGGAGTTCATCGCGGATAAACAACGTGACACGTAATTTATATATATTAAGATATATATAAAGTTTTTACACTGTGTACTGATAGCGTAAGAATATCCGCTACTTCATATCATTCCTTGTGTTCCTTAAGAGAGTACAGAAGTAAACTAAATAGGATATACGTAGTAGCATCTACGTTGTAACAACATTAATTAATAAAAAATTGCGGTTTCCCAACAACCTGCCTAGAGTGGTATCTATGGCAATTATTAAGCAATCCATTAGCTATAAATCTATAATTAATGTATGGACACAAGGTTTCAAACCTTGAAGGTACTTGTTCAGAGTTTTTTTTTACATAAATAGTTCTGCAATATATCAAATGTACTTATCTTTCAAACATAACGTTTTTAATTTACTTTTAAAAAGTACTTTCATCACTGAATATGATAACTAATTTCTACTGGGAGTTGCAATTACAATTTTTAATAATTTTTTTGCTACTGTGACTATGTTTTTCTGTTTCTAATAGTTATGTACAGAGTAAATAAAGGGTGACAAAAGTAAAGAGTAGATCTTACTACGTGTAAGGCATCCTTCGATTTTTGAAAGAAGTTAGGCGCGGAGAAAAGTCTACCGCCCTGCCCAAACACGCGGTGGCAGGCTTTACGTAGTATCTTTCGCTCATAGAATAAAATGGAATAGAACAGAATCAATTTATTTCAAATTAGAATACAAAAATGCTTAATGAAATTCATTTACGCTTTTACCCTCTATGCCGGCAAGTACCATCAAGAAACCCAGCAGAATTTTTTAGTCATTAATTTATAACATAATACAATTTAAATATTGTAAGCTGTGGTACTCAGGGGCAATTTGGGTTCAATTCCAGCCGGCACCAATGAAATTTATACCGGTATTAATACCGGTTTACTGAAGCAAGGAAAATATCGCGCGAAAAGCTGCATGTCCAAGAAATAAAAAAAAATATTTCGAAACCATCGTGCGAAATTCCCAATACGCACGTGTACAGCGATCCTATCCGATATGGGAGGGGCCTTTGCCAACCTCTGTTACGTATATAAGTTGTAGCTTTATTTTACTTTACAATTTAATATAAGAAAGTTTAGAATCAGCATGGTAGCTCAATGCTAAAAGTTAGTTAATGTTTAGTGATGGCTGTAGAGATCGTGACATTTATAGAGTTATGGCCCGTGGGCAATAAAGAGATTGTTTAATAGGAATAATTAATTTTTATTGTTTACTACGTAACTTCATGTGCTGTCTATTATCTTAATTCATCCCCTGTTTTTCGTTAGAGTGTAATGGCGGTGTAAAAATATCCATTATGCCATATCATCCCGCGAGTGTCATGAATCCGACAGAGGGAAACAAAGCAGGTCTTCCTAATAACGAATAAAAATAAAAAACTGCGGTTGAAAATCCGCTTTTCAAGTGTCGCAACTACAGCAAATCTTTGTGGGAAGCCTATGCTTAGCAGAAGACTAGAATAGGTTGTAACGATAACGGTTTCATTAGAAACAACGATTGGGATAAACCAGAAAAATATCACGGTATTCGATAGAGATGGTATAGCTATCCAGTTTATTCCACACACAAACTGGCGACGGCAAGCAATATATAGATCAAAGAAGTTTTCTTCCTTCCTTTCTTCCAGTGAGAACAAAGGTAATGTTGGTTCAAACGCTCGTATTACCAATACTAGATTATGCAGATGTATGCTATGCTGATGCCTCTCAAGAACTTCTTAACAAACTGGATCGTCTTCTCAATAATTGTATTCGCTTTATCTTTGGCTTACGTAAATTCGATCACGTCTCTTCATTCCGTTCTCAGCTCAAATGGCTGCCTCTTCAACTTCGTAGATCTTTTAGAATCCTTTCTATGCTATTCTCTATTTTACACGATCCGTTTGTCCCTGCATATCTGAAATGCAAATTTCAGTATCAGGGCGATTCTCACAACCGATGTCTTCGTTCCGCGGAAAATCTAACTCTTCATGTTCCTTTCTGTCGCACGGGCTTCTCTTACAATTCTTTCACTTCAAATGCAGTAAGACTCTGGAACATGTTACCCAGAAATATAAAAGAAGCAAAAACTAAACCTATCTTTAAACGTTTACTCTGGGAATATTACTTAACGAAGCAGTAGTAGTTTCGGATTATAATAAAAAATTTAAAAAACTTCGGAAACTGTTATATTCTCAAGTATGTATAATATAAAAATATCATATTTATTTATTGTGTATGTATTTATTGTAGGTATTTGTGTATATATATAAAATAATATTGTATGCATGTAAGTAGTAATGTAAATGTATATGTATGTGTATTGTTTATTATCATTATATTATAATTTTGTATTTTTTCCTTAAACCTTTAATTTTTTTTTAATTATGAGTTTTGCACCCATCACTAGATTCTCTGCACAAACCAAAGGTAGACTGGTAGAGAATGCCTTTAGGCATTAAGTCCGCCGTTTTGTACATTTCTTTTATGTGTGCAAATAAAGCTTAAATAAATAAAGAATAAGTTTTCTGCCTCGCACAACTTCCTTGTAGAATCGACTACCACCAGAGATTTTTGCGGACCGATACGACTAAGGGACCTTCAAGAAAAGAGCCTACTCCTTTTTAAAAGGCCGGCAACGCATCTGCAAATCCCCTGATGTTGCAGTTGTTCATGGGCGGCGGTAATCACTTACCATCAGGTGAGCCGTGTGCTCGTTTGTCCTCTCTCCTACAAAAAAATAAAACATAAAAGGTGCGAGACATCTGGTACTGCGGTCATCAATCCACTTGATAATCATAACAATTAAAGCAAATCCTACCTACAACGGCAGAGGTCCATATCCAGAAGTGGACTGGCTGATGAAGAAGAAGTAGGAGTAACATACGAAAGCTTAAAAGGTCGTTAAGACCTTGTGGCTTCTGATAGAGTGCAAACCTACATCTAAAGATACCACATTGATTGACAACGACATCAAAGTTGCGAGACTTATGTTACTGCGAACCAAAATCTGACTGCAAAACATGGTGGTTAAATCTAATGTCAACGATGAGAGTGACCAATTTTAAGCAATGGAATTTTGATGAAGGAAGAAATTCTCGTATAGTGGCTGAGTCAGAATATCTTCTACCATATTATCATCCCGCAGGTGTCAGAGATGACATAGGGAAAGGGCAGCAGCATCTACTGGATTACAGCTAAGTAAAAACAAAAATCTGTATTTTTTATAGGATAGGGTGACAAACGAGCACCTAGTCCACATGATGGTAAGTGGTAGCTGTGGCCTATAGACATTTACATCTATTCTCGATTATGAATTAAAATTCAGATGCGTTGCCACCCGTGAGGACTAAGATGGAATGCCTCATTTCCAGTAAAAACAATCTCCGGTTCTCGTTCCGTACGAAACACAGCAGCATTAAGATATTTTACGCTGGTATTCTGTGATATCGTGGTCCTTCCCCGGTCGAGCCGACCGCTACTGCTGCTACTATTACAACTATACTAGTAATATAATTGCAGCATGGCTCTACCACGTAGGTTGTTGACTTTCTTGACAAAAGTCGCATTGGTAACAACAACAAACGTTCCTCATATGAGACAATCTATGGGTGGGGTCTATGTACAGCAGTGGATTTTTGAGAGGCGTCAAAGGTAAATAATAAAAGTAAAGGTAAATATTGAAATGGTTTGGCAGCCTAATAAAATCCATCAATTATTCCATCCAGTAAGTATTTTAGAATCACCTTGTTACCTTCAATAAATGGCGTACCTATAACATATAAAGCGCTCCTAAAGGGGCTAGTTTTGTAACAATTTATACCGTTGTATAGCTAGTCAAGTTGCCGTCTCTTTAGCGCTCTGCAATAAAATGTTGCTTAGCTTATATCCTCAATGCTGCCTCACTTTTATAAACTCAAATGCTCGGTGATACAGTTGAAAAAACGTTACCAGATAGAGGAATTGCACTACACCAATAAACTTAATTAAAAAATACCAAAATGTTCTAGACCAATAGTATTTATAGGTCAAACAAAAAAATCTATAAAAACCCGCGTGAAGGAACATATAGCTGACGTGAAGCACCGACGCTCCGGGAAGTCTGCATTCTGCGAACATTTTCAAGATCATCCCCACCATTGCATTCGATTTGCAGCGCTGGAACTGGTGTCCAGTAAACTTGATAGTAAATTGGGTCGTGTATGGCATCCATTACAAAATCCCTGGGGGACGATATGGGGTAGTGAACATACTTAAACCTTTACTACACGGGTAATGCTTTTTTCAAAGTTCTTAAAATAATACAATAATTGCTACAACGTCTGCGAAGTCTGCGCTAAGACACTAACTTTCGAAAAATTGAAGCCACCGACTTCAGAAAATTACGTGGAAATTAAATTTATTGTATTGATTTCCTCGAAGAAAACTTGACTTTTTATTAAAAGTTTGATTTTTGACTATATGAAGAGAAATTTAATTTTTATTTTTTATTATTCACAAAATCCACAGCTTGTAACAATCTATTTACACACAAATCTTATAAAATGGGTCTTGAAGCCAATTACGGATTTACAATACCTATACTTATTAAGCTAAAAAGAACGTCACAGAGTATTCACCACCTTACTTAAAAATATATGTATGAAATATAAACATATTTAAAGGTAAACAAAGCGCACGAAATTTGTTTCAATGCGGAAGATTGTGTAATGTGTATGTCTGCACACGTATGTGAAAGTGTGTGTGTGTGTGTGTGTGTGTGTGTGTGTGTGTGTGTGTGTGTGTGTGTGTGTGTGTGTGTGTGTGTGTGTGTGCTTGTGTGTGTGTGTGTGTGTGTGTGTGTGTGTGTGTGTGTGTGTGTGTGTGTGTGTGTGTGTGTGTGTGTGTGTGTGTGTGTGTGTGTGTATAAATATATGTTATAAATATAGGCATGATGTGTGTAAATTATAGCGTATATTTATGTATACAATTAATACCTGCTACAAAAACTTTCTTGTATTTATATTGTTAATGCTATTTGCTATTTAAATTTATAGGTTAGTTTATAATTTGACATATTTTTGCAAATTACCTTGGCAACTTCAAATTGGAAATATGGAGTATTATAAATTTAGCGTATGAAAATGAATGTCTTCTAAATACTATAAAAATATCATCCTCTGGTCTTCTTACCTATTTAAATTTAAAGAGATTACTGCCTGTACACTCTATGTCTGTATTATCTATGAAATACAGCCTATTTAATTCAATATCAATGAACGACAATAAAGCCTAAAAAATTAAGCCTCCCACTTTTTATAGTCGGTTAATCAAAAGCGACTGCTTTTTCTTTTATTATCAATTGTTAAGCTTAGTATAAATGGCCAGCTAATTCAGAAAGGATAATCTTGAGTAATCGTTAAAGAACATCTGTCGCAAAGACTATATTCATTCTTTTTACAATCCCTATTAGGTTCCTAAATAAACAAGCACAAGAAGATTAAGGTATGACATAAAGATGGTAGATTTAAATACCTTTAAAGATTACTTATGAGTTTTACTATATAACAGATACAGTTTTATAAAATAAAACACAATGGTTTATACTTTATCGTTTCATTTGTTTAGTTTTTTTTTTTTAATAGGATGGGTTGACAAACGAGCACACAGTCTACCTGATGGTAAGTGGTTGCTATGGTCCATAGACATCTACATCTATCCTCGATTACGAATCAAAATGCAGATGCGTTGTCACCCGTGAGGACTAAGATTTAATGCCTCGTTTCCAGTAAAATGGGTCTCAGGTTCTCTACACTCACCATACTAAACACATCAGCATTAAGCTACTATTTGACACTGGTATAAATATTAATGTTAGTATTTTGACGCGGATTTAAATACATATAATAGTTATCATTTATTTTTGTATTCTTGGTCTTGAGTGGTTGCTTGGAGTTGGTGCTTAGCACACAAGGTAAAATTCCTTAATGTGTTACCATATTTCGTTGTGTTCTAATAATAATAATGTTTTAAACTTTGAACTTATAGAATATACAGCACTTAAACTTGTAGAAAAAAATCTTACATGAAATAGCAATAAAGTTAGGTAAAAATATTAATGAGGGTGACGTTCTGGTCTCCTTCCTAGATTATAAAATTGTTCAGTTATTTATCCTATTTACACAAAGGGAATAAATATTGATGAAATATTTTGTAGTAGCGATCCGCTCCGGCTTTGCACAGGTTTGCACTCGACAATAGCTTCACCCACCGAAGTAACGAATAAAACTAATAACATATAAAATGAAAACCGAAATCTTGCTACCGTCGGACAGTTATAAAGAGCCAGTATCCATACAATACTTTATAACCAGATTACATGGTGTGATCTGCAAACTTTTTTGTTAAAGATTGGTAGCAGAATTGCATGGAATGCAGTTGCCACTTACCATAAGATTCTATAATCATTTAAATTTTAATTAAAATACGCAAAGTATTGAATAAAACTATTATTTACGGATTTTATCGCGTTTAATTACTTTAATTTATTTTTATTATCCCGACGTTTCGGGTGCTTTACAGCACCCATGATCATGGGGGGACTAAGATGTTTGAGGTCCCAATGTCATAGTTAGTCCTTCTACCATAGCATATATGTATATATATATATATATACACATAGCTACCTTCAGTTTTTGAATATTAATTTTTGGTCCGATTTACACAAAACGATATAGTATGCATGGCAGTAATTTCATGTATATGTTTGTGTATTGGTTTATTAATTATAGTATAATTATACGATCCCAACAGGGCAACCTATCCATCTTCTCTATTGAAATTTGGATGTTTTTTAATTTTAATAGCCTCGCGTAACATCCTTGGTAGGAATCGGTGTTCTTTTGCGAGAATTGGTGGTTTATCAAATCGAATGTAATGGTGGGGACGATCTTAAACTTCAGACTTCCCGAAGCGTCGATGCTTCACGTCTGCTATATGTTCCTTCACCCGGTTTTTTATAGATCTTTTTGTTTGACCTATAAAAATTATTGGTAACTTCGAAGTAAGCATTACCCGTGTAGTAGCGGTTTAAGTATATTCACTACCCCATATCGTCCCCCAGGGCTTTTGTAATGGATGCTATATTTGATCCAGTTTATTGTTAAGTTTGCAGCGCGCTTGAACTGGTGTCCAGTAAACTTCATAATGTATGGTCGTCGTCATCGGTGTCCATGACAAGTCTACAAGCTACAAAATTTCGATTCTGCCAAATTGATCAATCTCATGTGACCAAGATCATGTAAACTTGAACGTGTGTATGAGAGGTTAAATATGCATGACGTTAATCGGAGCAATAAGCAAGAGACATCATGATTTCAACTCTTGCGGCATCATGCAAGCTTGACGGAAAATTTGAACGTGAGCAGTCTATATGGACCGACTGCGCGCTGCAAAATTGACGGTAAACTGGCCGCAGAGGTAAACAAAGTAGGAGATGAGCAGCAGCGTCTTCCAAATAACGGCTAAAAATAAAAACTGTGGTTGCCAACCCATAGTGTACTATCTATGGCAAATATCTCTATGAGACAATCTGTAGGGCTGGTCAATGTTCAGCAGTGGATTTCAATAGGCTAAAACTGAGTCGGCTTTTACGATCAACCTCAAAATTTATTGTTAAACTTAAACTAATACGTTTTAAATATGAGGGTAACTTATAACAATTTCCACTCAGCTTGTTTAGTACAACTTTAAGGTAAAACTCAACAAAGCTATACTAATACGCAATGGAAATTGTGACCAGGAAAGCATGTTAAACTCTATAAAATAAATTGTTATTAGCCTTCAAATAAAATAAATAATTAATAAAAACAAAAACCGGACTGCAAAAAATAAAATTTAAAAATAATGTATTAAAAAAACACGCAAGATAAATAAAAGAAAATCATATTAAAATAAACTATAAAAAAAGTTGACTCTACTTTGGGTTAACATACTATATTATGAGCTGAAAGCCTAAGATAAATAATTGCATTAAGCTTAGTAGCTGGCGGGACCCGTTTATTTTTCTCTCGGTTTATTACTTTCAATTGGGTCTCATCTGCTACCGAACATAAGAACAGGAATGCCACAAATCACGGTCCTAAACCACCTACATCTATCGACTTTCTGTATCTCTTACCAGGTCTTCACTCCATCTAATCGGGCCGTCTTAGAAATAAATAATATAACCAACTACAGGGTTTTTCATTACGAGCGCTTGAAATTTGAAAATAAATAAAACAACCTGTGTTAGTGATATTTTCAACTTATTTTATTTTATTTTAAAGGACATTCGATGATTTTAAATATAGAATATAAATTCTGCTAAATTACCGCAGTGACTTCGCAGTATGTGATGTATCCTGGTGGATCAATTTTGGACGATATCTTTGCATAAATAGGGCTCAGATTCATGAAAAGTGCGAGTTATGTTGGCCTTTAGGGCGGCAATTGTCTGTGATTTGTCTAAATAGACCAGAGATATCACAAAGCTCTACAGAAAGTAGTCGAGCGGTGTTAAGTTACACGATCTCGGTCGCCAGTTGATGTCACCACCACGCGAAATGACGCTGCGCTAGAAATTATCATTCAATAAATTTAACACTTCTCTTGCTTTATCGAAAGTGGCACAGTCCGGTGAGAACCGCATGTTCGTGAGGACCATACCATCTGTCCAAGGACATCGGTTGCCATTGACAGTGAGGCTTCTTACGTATCTTTGAAGAAATACGGTCGATGATACAGACAAAAATCAACACAAAAAATTGTCTTTTTCGGAGTGTAAAGGCACCTGAAGAATTTCCCGTGAATTTTCGTCACTCAAAATTTGACAATTTCATTTGTTACTCACCACTCAATCAAACATGAGCCTCATCGCTTAATATTAGAGAGTTATTTTTACCGAATCAGGGTCAGCCGCCAAATGTTCTAAAGCTCAATTAGCCAATACACGACACTTTCTGTGGTGGCAGGGTTTCCTCTTGAGTTGAACTATGTATAGATGAAAACCCAAGTCTTGACACAAAATCCGCCAAGTTGATGTCGCAAAAAGACACAGCTCCTGCACACGATGCGGAATGGTCTGTCTGGGATTTTCTCGCACGGTGCTCCGAACGGAACCAATACTCTGCGACTTCCGACCCGGTTGTCTCCTTATCCTAGCTTAGACGTGAACTATCGTCGCGACAAAACATGTTTATTGTGTGAATATGACCTCAATCGACCTAGTCGTTCAGAAGGTACATGATAACCAACATAGGTACTAACAACTATAATATTTAAATATAAGTATTCAAGATATAAATAATTATATATATTAATCAGTGTGTTTTGTAGTTTTTTTTAAAGTTTCATCTTCTTAACTTAAACGTTTTGTCACTATCCTAAGTTAGACGAAGGTAGAGATCTTGTAAATTATGTAAGGTTCAATAAAGAAGAAAGAAATACATTTACATACACCACTTTCATTTTAGTAATATTGCAAAAATAGTCATGTCACTCATATGTGTCATATAAAGCGACAGTAGGAAATAATAACATTTTGTGTCAGCCGACAAAGTTAATTTTCACATTTTAAGTTATGTCACATTATTGCAAACCAAACTGCGTAATTTCATTGTCAATCTTAAAAATAAAGATGATTTTTCAGCAGCTTTAAATTGCTATTTCGCGAATTATGTGAATGTGAAAGCGTGGTCCTTCCGCGGTTGAGCCGACCCACTTGTGCTGGAACCATAATATAGTTTTAATGTGGCTCTACAAAGTTACATTAACCTCTTAATTTGGTTTAGTCAATAATATTGTATCTAGATGCCCCGTAAAAATTACAAACTTTTCATAAATTATACAAGTTAACACTATCAAATATAAAAAATCATATAATAATAACAAACAGACACTAAACCATTTACTTTATTCTCGGATCATGCAATGAATAAATTAATAAGTAGTTTACGGGTTTACTTAAACTAGCCGGAAATTATGGGTACATAAGAGCTTACGTATATTCAAATACAGGAGCAATTTTAAGGTACCTATTCATCTTACTGAGCTTGTAAAATTGTGTTGTAAATAATATATACCTACGTTAATTTTCTCTTTAATAATTGTTGTTGTTTGTTCGATATTTAATAATCGAAACCTCAAAGTAGAGCTACAGCCATAGAATCCACTGCTGAGAACAGGCTTTCTTTGATTTCTCACAGCACCGAATTCAAAATGCTAGAGTACTACGAAATCTACGGCGATTTCTTTGTTTCTAACCTACCACGGCAGCCTTAAGTTTTAATAGAACAATACCTATAACATTTTATTTCTTACAAATGCAGGATTATTCGCGTTGATTTTCTAACCGTCGGTTACATGATAAAGTTAAAGTAAAAACACAGAATACCAGCGTAAAATAGCAGTAAATAAATATAATGTAAATTTATATGTGCAGCATATATAACAAGTTGCACGCAGAGGACGACAAGAGCTTAGCTAGCAAAACGTATTTGAAATACCACAATGTCAGCAAGTAACTGATATTTTCTAGTCGTATAAGTGGTCGGTTTTGCAATGCTTCTAGAATATCTAATTGCAATACATTATACAAGCTGTCCCATTAGTTTACAGTAGTTAGATGTAGCAAGTAATAGGAGAGATATTTTTTCAAGGTCAATACCTTTTCGAATTATACGACCCTGAAGATTAAAATCGCGATCAACACAACAATCAGCAAAATTTTTAGTCAATAACTATTAATCAGTTAATCACATTAAAAGGAAATATTGGGCATACTAAGATTGCACTGAACCCTTTTGTTTGTAATGAAATCCCTTACTAGGTAAAGTAAAGTAAAGTTACAGCCTATATACGACCCACTGCTGGACACAGACCTCGCCTCAATTCCGAGAGGGTTTTAGGGCAAGAAAGTGTCCTCCAAGCTGCCCCAATGCGTGTTGGCGAACTTCACATGTCTTCGAAATATTTTTTTTATTTATTTTCTGCTCATTTTTCCCTCAAACCGAAGGGCCAGTGAAGAAAGGTCGCCTGAGGACGACTTTCTGTTTACAAGACGTACATTTGTTAAATCTGTTTGTCTAACTATGACCCATTTATTATATATATAAACATATATTGGGACTACAAAATTATTAATATAGGTGAGAATATATATATAGGTCAGTGTCTAGACATAATAATACTTTAAATAAAAGTAGAAATTAAGTATTGTCATGTGGTGATGACATACGGTAACATATCAACCCAATTCATCAAACCCGTGATTGTTGTAAAAGGTTACTATGCGATATGTGTGAAAGATTATATGGCTTCCGAGATATGGCAGCATAACCACCACCAATGTAATGTATGTATGCACCAATGTAATGTATGCACCCCCGCAAGGGACGTTCAGTAGGGAACTGGACCGCAGTCCACAGTAAAATAACTGACGAACCAGTATAAAACGGGCTTGGCCCCTTGGTAGTGCGTAAGCATAAGCATAAACATCAACCGAAGTCGCGCATGTCAATACGTGTAAACGCCATACAGAATACGAACAAATCCAGGCTCAGTGAATGTACGTCACACGGTTTAGGCAAATAGGCATACTTGCCGTAAACCTTCCGTGAGCGCCACCTCATGTCAGACCGCCGTTCCTACAGACGTGGCGTAAGCGTATAGCATTACCACCGATTGCATGATCAGCACGGCTACTAGCCGCAGAGCGTATCTGCCGTTTTTAATATCTGAAATGTATTTATTTTAACTTTATTCTTATTAATGTATGTAATGCTATTCATATTAACACCCAAAGCATTCTGGCTCATTATCCCGACATGCTTGCGTCATTTAAATCCCAAAATATTGGCGCTATTTTAGTTTCAGAATCTTGGCTAAAACCCTGTCTGCCTTCTAATTCTTATTCTTTGCCCGGGTTTCATCTAATGAGAAATGATCGCACTAATAGGGGTGGCGGGAGTGTGGCGATCTATCTCAGATCCTACTTTCCATTTAAAATTGTTAGTTCGTCATGTCAACCACCCCCTGTTTATTCTGCTTAGCATTTGCTGGTTGAGGTCTCCCTGTCTCAGAATAAAATACTTCTTGGAGTATTCTATAGTCCCTCTCTTTCTGTAAACTATTTTACTTCTTTCGAATCTCTTTTGGAATCACTAGTCCCTACGTATAGTCACACTATTTTGATGGGAGACTTTAACACCTGTTTGCTTAAAGGCGACAATCGGGCTATAAAAGTTAAGTCTATAATTGAAGCGTGTAATATGCAAATCCTACCCCTTTCTGCTACTCATAACTTTCCTAACTGTACTCCTTCCCTTCTTGACTTAATTATAGTGTCATTTTCAATACTAGTTTTCAAACACGGACAGTGTCCTGCTGATGCATTCTCTCATCACAATTTAATTTTTCTTTCGTTTAAATTACGCCATCCTAAAATCAAACCTAAATTAGTTCTGCGACGTAATTTTGGAGGAATGGATATTGACCAACTTTGTGAAGATGCGCATAAAATTGACTGGTCGGTGATTGAGAGAGCACCGTGCATTGATGATAAAGTTGAACTTTTTTGTTCCCTACTTACTAAGCTTTATGACATTTACGTGCCAATACGTTACGTGAAACTCAAACATTTACGCTCCATGGCTCTCAAATGATCTGAAAAGACTTATCTTGAAGAAAAATGTGGCATTGTCAAAGCTTAAGAGGAATAAAACAGAGGAAAACCAAAGGAAATATGCCAAAATCAGGAATCGCTGCAATACATTATGTAGAGTTGCACAACGACGCCATATTCATACATCAGTCGAGAATGGCGACTCATCTAGGGTGTGGAAGTTTCTTAAAACAGTTGGAGTTGGGAGAACATCCCTAAATGCCTTACCTCCTTGTGTTGATGTTGAACTACTAAATCAAAATTTTTCTAATCCTTCTAACTCTTTTGATAGTGAACATAAACTGCAAACACTTCGTTCTCTTTCTGTAACTCCGACTCCTAATTATCCTCCGTTCGTTTTTAGTCAGTTTACTGTATGTGATTTTAAGATCATATTATATATCCCCTCAAATACTGTCGGTAGCGAAAACATTAGCCGTAATATGATTATTCCGCTCCTTGATGTTATCGCTCCTATTATTACTTATTTACTTAATGTCTGTGTCTTTTCGTCTAAATTCCCACAAGCCTGGAAGAGTGCACATGTTATACCCCTTCCGAAGAGATCCGATCCTGTCAACCTTTCTGATTTCCGTCCCATCTCGATCTTACTTTTCCTTTCTAAAGTCCTTGAAAAACTTATTTGCAAACAGCTGACCCTTTTCCTTAATAACCACATTTTGTTGAATCCTTTACAATCAGGTTTCCGTCTTGGTCATAACACGGCTACTGCATTAATCAAAGTTACTGATGACATACGGTGGGGTATGGATAATAAACAACTCACAGTCATGACCTTGCTGGATTTCGGTAATGCGTTCAATACTGTTGATTTCGATATACTGTTGAGTCTATTGTGTTCCCTTAACATATCTCCATCAGTAATTGACTGGTTTCAAAGTTATCTCTGTGGCCGTCGGCAGTGTATTCGTGTTGATGAAACTCACTCATCTTGGTGTGATATTACTGCAGGCGTGCCGCAGGGCGGCGTGTTGTCACTTTTACTCTTTTCCATTTTCATTATCTCAATTACTCATAAAATATCTACTCTCTACCACATGTATGCGGATGATGTTCAGATTTACACCCAGTCAACTCTTGAGAATTTGCCAAATGCGATCGCTACATTAAATAACGACTTTATCTCCAGAATTGACTAGTTCTCCGTACCACCTGTCGAATTCGATGGAATTGTAATCCCTTACTTTGACAATGTCAAAAATCTTGGTATTTATTTCGATAACTCCCTAAATTGGATACGCCAACTGAATGAGGTAAGTAAGAAAACCTTTGTCGGTCTGTGTTCTCTGCGTCGCCTTCGATCATTTCTTCCCATTCCTACAAAAATTATGCTCGCACAGTCTCTTCTTCCGATTCTCGACTATGCTGACGCAAGCTATGTATACATAACTGAGGACCAGCTAAATAAGCTTGAGAGACTTCAAAACACTAGTATTTGGTTCATATTTGGATTGCGCAAATTTGACCATATTTCCCAATTTCGCTCACGTCTCAAGTTACCTTTCCGACTTCGCCGGAATATGCATATTCTTTTTATTCTGTACAGTGTATTATTTTCACCCTTCTACACCTCCCTATCTAAAGGAGAAGTTTAATTTTGTAGGCCTTCCAGGAGAACCTCTACGCTCTTCAAGAAAATTCATTTTAAGGGTTCCAACTCACAATACTTCCTTTTATAATAAATCTTTTACTATACTATCTATCAAACTCTGGGATGCCCTACCGTTTCCTATACGTGAAGCACAAACTATTGTTATATTTAAGCGACTACTTAAAGCATTACTTGTCTCAGTCGTTTGAACACCGTTAGAATAAATTATTGTTTGAGGAATTTTGTTATATATATATATATATATATATGTATATATATGTGTGTGTGTGTTTCTTTATTTTTATTATATTTTAGCAATTTATGTAATTTCATGTATTAGTTATTTGTATGTTATTTTATTGCATGTATTGTCTATATTCATTAAATCGCGTGTATTAATATTATATTATGTTATTTGTGTATTTGTTCGAGGTGTGGTATAAAAGTATATTCATTCATTCATTCATTCATTCATTTAATTGTTGAATATATTTCTTCTAAGATAATTTTTGACGGCTTTATATAGAAATTAATTATTAATTATTTATAATAATAATAGGCCTTCACAATATGTACTCGTTAATCTGATATTGTTATCGTCAATCCACATGCTAATGTACAATAGAATGGTCCGATATCCACTACACGACACAAGTTATAATATTTTAAAGCAAACTTTGACGTGTGCTCTGTTTCAAAGGCAACAAAAGTTTGTCGAAAACGTGTAAGTATCCGTTCCAATAACATTCCATTAGAAAATTTTGTATACTACGCAATTCGTTACGTATATTTATTTTAGGGTGTAGTTTTAATATTTTTTAAAGGATAAGTCTTCAGTTCTACACTCACCATACGAATCATACCAATCATAGCAGCGTTAAGCTGTTATTTTCGCTATTATTCTGTGACAGTGTGGTCCTTCCCCGGTCGAGCCGACACATTCGTGCTACAACTATACTTCTAATGTATATACTAATATATAGCAAAATACATATACGTAATATAATTTATTCATAAGGTTATTATAAACAACTTATTTGTGTTCTAGACGCTATTTAATTTTAAAAGCTTTTCAAACTTTTAATATTCATAGCGATTGTAAGCTGTTATTTAAAAAAATTCCCGCTGGGTTTCTTTTGGGGTTCTTCCCAGGATAGAGGTTTTCCCGTACTACATAACATAAACACTCACGCCTGTCACCCAGAGGGGTAGGCAGAGACTACAGACTTCCATTTGGCACGATCCTGACACACCTCTCTTGCCTCCTTCACATCCATACACCTACGCATACATGCTCGTCGGTTAAGGGTACTCCTAATTTGGCCCGTTTTCAATAAATTACCAATTTGATCAATAAATTTTCACCTAGGACGTCCCTTTCCGACTCTGCCATTCACTTCTGCACCATAAATTTTCTTTGTCACTCTTTCCTCATTCATTCTTTCCACATGACCAAACCACCGAAGCATTCCTTTCTTAATCCTGATCACAACATCATCTTGCAAACCACACTCTTCTCTTATTACACAATTTCTTACCCTGTCATTCAGATTCAGCCCTAACATACTCCTTAACGACCGCATTTCTACTGCGTTTATTCTACTCTCGTGCTTCTTCTGCCACACCCAACTTTCACTACCATACGTTAAAGTAGGGACCAACACAGCATTTTGAATTGCCATACGTGCCTTTTTCGACACATTTTGACTCTTCACAATATAGTGCAAGGCTCCATTTACTCTATTTCCCGCATTCACTCGTCGTTCTATATCCTTATCATATCTCCCATCCCTGCTAAATACGCAGCCCAAGTACACAAACTCATCTATTTGCTCGATCAACTCCCCTTCTATTCTTATTTCACAAATCGTTTTACTTTCTTCTCTTTCAATAACCATAACCTTCGTCTTACTTGCGTTCACTTTCATACCCCTTTCTTTTAATGATCCGTTCATTAATGTAACGCAAGGACGCAAGAATAACTTGATCATCGGCGTACAAAAGGCATTTGACGGTTAACTCACCCATTCTTAATCCGCATTTTTCAACTTTCAAATTTTGCAAACAACTGTCCATAAATAGGTTGAACAGCCACGGGGAAGCCACACAGCCCTGTCTGACACCTTTATGGATGTCAAACCAGTCCGAGTAGACCCCGTTGATCCTAACACAAGCACTAGAGTCCCTATAAAGAGACTCCAATGCCTGTATCAAGCCAGCGCTCAACCCAAATGAGCTCAGTGTTTGCCATAGCAAATCCCTATCCACTCTGTCATAGACCTTTTCCAAGTCCATGAACGCACAAAAAACCTTTTGGTTTTTGGCCAGACACTTCTCCGCGATCATGCTCATGGAAAAGACTTGATCTGTACATCCCATTCCCCTATCTAAATCCCTCTTGCACATCCCAAATTTTTCCATCAGTTTCTTTCATGACCCTTTCAATCAGTACCTTAGCATACAGTTTTCCCACAATGCTAAGAAGGCTGATGCCACGGTAGTTTTTACAGTCCTGCTGCGACCCTCTTCCTTCCCGTACTAGTATTAAATTAAAAAAATGACTTTCAATAAGTTTAATTTAAAGTCTACATTGAATAAAAATTATGTTTCTGTTACCGTATGTCGAGCATAAACAAATTGACGTTTGAAATTTTACAATTATGATATATTTATCGATTACGGGAAGTTCCTTAGATTAACTGAAAAAAAAAACATTGCTTTTAATGGTTTGATGATGAATTCCATCACATACCTATTGTATTATAAGTGTGTAATATATGTAAGTGTAAAAAGAGTTGATTTAAAATAATTTCAAAAACTTGTACACTTTAATAAATAACTTTATGTGAATTGCCAGAGTAATATCGCATTACCTTTTTCATAAGTAAAATATTTATTATTAATAAATAATTTATTATTAATAAATAAATTATTACTAAAAAAGAGCAAAATATTAAAGTATACTCTCAATGGAGCTTGAAATTGCTTTGTCGAAGAATAAATAAGATCGAAATCTTAGATTTCACTTTTTATTTCTTATTACTTGCCTTAGGACCATTTTCAGTCTGCAAAATAATCAAGACAGTATTTTACGTTCAATTGCTGAATAGAATTAATGAAAGAATTAATGCTGTCCCTTATTGTTTTTAAAAAGTTTGGTGGAGAAAGATCTGAAAAATATATAAATACGTGTAAAAAGAATCATAGGTATGATAACGGGTTATCACAAAATGTTCCGCAATTATTAATTAACAACTGAATTATTCTTAATCAAATTTTTGAAATGGCCGGAAAAAAATAGTACTTTCGGTCGGTTGTCGGTCAAAAACTACAACTTTAAAGGGCCCGTTTTATCGATTCAGATAAAATTTAGGCTTTGCTACAGTTCCTTCGATAGTACGAGATTAACTTAATATACCAAGATCCTTAAGTGTATTAAGATCAGGATAGTATCTAGATACAGAAACACCGTACAGTTAGAAGATCGTAAGGAGGATGTTCTTAGAAAATTTTTACAGCCTATACCAAACGTTTTCTTGGTTTACTTCCCCAATATTAAAATGATACACCTAATTTACAAAAACTAGGATTGCCCTGTACGATGTGTACTTAATATGAGTTGGAGCTATACTGTCTCTTTTACCTCAGAAACTACAGTTTTGTACAAAATAACATAAATAAGTAAGCGTGTTTGCCTAAATAGGATTGAATATAACATAACGTAACCTATTCGAATGCAGAAAGTGGTATGACAGGGTGATGCTATATCTCCGAGGCTTTTAACCGCTTCTAAATTAGGAAACGTTTTCAAGCAATTGGACTGAGAAGGAAGTAAGGGTCATAACTTAATATCTAGAGGATCTTAATATTATTCTTAATAAACTCAATAGTGTCTCCTAACGACTATGTCTTGTATATTCTATTAATATTTGGATAGACTACGTTATTTTTCCAAATTATTAACTTTATTTAACTAAATTTAAGCCTATTTAAAATATTGTTACAGAGTTTACTGTGTTAATTAGTAAGTAGTCTTACGCTAAGCTTAAGAAAATTTTCTGTTATTTAAGACTGTCATTGTGTAAGTTGTCATGAGCCGTGGTAGCTCACATGGTTAACGCTCGCTGTAAATATCACATTACGCGAGTAACTCGGGTTCGATCCCCGCCGGCGACAATGAAATGGTTAATTTCAATTTTAAGTGCTGATTTCCCACGTGTTCGGCGGTGAAGGAAAACATCGCCAAGAAACCTGCATGTTTGAGGAATAAAAAAACATTTCGAAGACATGTGAATTTCGCTAACACGCATTGGGGCAGCGTAGCGGACACCAGCAGTGGGACGTATATAGGCTATAAATTTTCTTTGTGGGAATTGACAGTTAGTAAGCCGTATGAACAAAATAAAAATGAACCCTGGGAATAAAGTAATGGCTACAATGCTTGTCCTATTATAATTCGTATATATAAATATTGTATAAAACTATTATGTATAAAATTTTATGTCTAAAAAAATAATCACGCAGGATTTCTTGCTGTCTTTCTGAAGACACAGATATTTTCCAAAAAAGTATTAATTAAACAATATTTACTTAAAATGTTTTATTTATTTTGAGTAAAATTTATTTTTTTCTACGGTAGCAATGACACATTATCACACTACAACGATGCTTACTATAGTTGGGCAGTCTCCAAAATTAGTATGCTGATTCAAGCTGATTTGTGCTTAATGAACGTTCGTCCTAAGCATTAATGAATGGGTAGAGATTTAAAAATGATGAATTACCATTTTTAATAACTTTTAAAAATAAAACTAATAACGCAATAAAATTGCTAATACCGTTAACCACTCCAAGTAAAATGAAAATGCTTGTGTTAGTGGTTTACGGGAGTAGTCGAATAGGGGATTTGAACCAAACATTTTTTTCATATTTACAGTCCGTGCTCTTAACCAAAACTGTATTGTTTCTTATTAACTAAAACTTATAATATGTCTTAAAATAGTCACATATTCAATACTATATTATGAGGAAACCTCTCAGCCTAAAATATAATATCCTCTTACTCTTTCGTTAAACGTCGGCAGAAAATAAAGTTAATTTACAGCTTAAATACGTCCAACTGATGGACACAGGCCCTTCTCTTATATAAGAGTATTTTAAAGCAACAAAAAGTGTATTGCGCTACCCCAATGCATGCTGGCGAACTTCACATACGCATCGTTTCAAAATATTTTCCCCTAATTTCTTAGACATGCAGAATTTTTCACGATGTTTTCCTTCACTGATAAGCACGTAGTAACTCTGTAAAAGGCAGAGATCGAACCCGGGTTGCATACTGTGAAATTTACAACGAGCTTAGTTCCTAACTACCATGGCTCTGTCAGCGAAAACAGCAGCATAATTTTGCTGTATGTTGTTGTAGGACATGATAAAAACCACTAGCTCTAATGGCAATGAACTTGTTTGATTAATATCTCAGTGGTAAAATCAGCATGTCAGCTTTTGCGTACCATTAGATACTATTAACCGTTACTTGTCCAAAAATCACCTAAAAATAAATGAATAAATAAAAAATATAATAAAATAATTTTTGAATAATAAATGATCGCTCACTATAATAGTTCTAAGAAACAAATATATCTTAAGTAGAACTAAATTAATATAATCCATTGATCTCATAAAACGAGGGATTTAATTCCAAAGTAAAGCCCCGATAATCTGGATGTACGCCGGAAGTTTGGCTCTCAGTTCCGACGTTTGAGAGGCGGATTACACGCTTATAATACTAACTTTGCCTTCTTCTTTATGTAGCGATTTTTATCTTTACGGAAACTAAAGTAGGCGCTGAGAATTATAAATATTTCAATAATGAATTAAAGCCTAGATAAAAGGAACCTTAGGCCAGACATAAATGAACGCATTGGTACCAATAGAAATTCATAAAAACTGCAGCAAACTACATTGCAAAGAAAGTTTCCGAGAAAAACTTAACTGGATTGGATGACACTTGAGGCCAGACAAAATGTGTGAGAAGTTGCAAGTTTTGAGATATCTAATGAAAATTGATATGAAAAGTTACATAATCTTAGAGCCTTACATATTATTGTTATGCCTTATCATTTAAGGGCAGGGAAGCGGACACCGCAAGAGAGACACTTATAACGGATATTCAATGTGCTCAAAATATTTTTAACATTTTAAATGTTCAGATTTCCTTGGGATATTTTTTACAGTCGCGATCTTGATTTATGGTGAACGCATACCCCTGAATTATCACTTCGTGAAGTTGTATGAATTTGACTACTACATATACGTCTTTGAGACATACTAAAGGTCTATTAGGGTTGTAGCACAAATATGTCGGCTCTTCTTGGTAACTACCACGCTTTCATAGAATACCAGCATAAGAAAACAGCTTAATGCTGCTATGAATCGTATGGCGAGTTTAATCTGAATCACCCTTTTAAGTTATTATTATAAAAATATCAACTAGCTTCTTTAAATTTCCAGAACATTTATGCCAGACGTACACTATTTAGAGTCTAGACCGACAATGAGAGGAAACGACATATGTTTCTGCAATCGACACAAGCCATCATCACATATAACCACTACAGCCCATCAAAATACACTGAACATATGCCTTCCCCATAGATTGCCTCATATATAAATTGCCTCATAATAGATATTTGTCACCGGTGCTATATTTGCAGATTGCCTCATATATAAATTGCCTCATAATAGATATTTGTCACCGGTGCTATATTTGCAGATTGCCTCATATATAAATTGCCTCATAATAGATATTTGTCACCGCTGCTATATTTGCAGATTGCCTCATATATAAATTGCCTCATAATAGATATTTGTCACCGGTGCTATATTTGCAGATTGCCTCATAGATAAATTGCCTCATAATAGATATTTGTCACAGTTGCTAAACTTGGCAGGTGGGTACGCAACTGCAGTTTTTTATATTACTTTGTGTTGTTATCAAGAGGATGCTGTTGCCCATCTCCTCTTTCATTTTACTCTCGAACCTTACGACATCCAAGGGATTGTAAGGAGCTGTGAATACCCTTATACCGCCACACATACTTTCGGTCATCAGTTGTAATCACAAATTTAATGTATATAATTGCCTCCAACACCTTTTTGTAAAGAGACAAATTTGTATAAAGTCAGCTAATTGCTAGCCTACTAAATGCTAGTCTACTAAATGAGAGCTGTGTTGATTTCCAATTATATGTATATCTTGTAATTAATTTTTCTTGTGTTATTTATTGTGAAGTCAAATAAAGTTTTCTATTCTTTCCTTCTCTTTCAAAGCAAAATCTACTTAGAATAGGTAGGGCTTTCCTCTCTTTTTTGGAAAGAAAACGTAGAAGAGTATATATGAAGTAATAGCTAGTAAAACGACTACGGTATAAACATGTCCAAACTAAAGGATTTGTCAATCCATAAATCTGTGGAATTATGAAAATTCATTATTTTGAATAGAAACACTCCGCTATTGAATACACGTCTATACGTAATACGTGTAATTAAATAACGAGAATTAGCGCATTCTATAATAACTAATGCGCGCTAGGCACAATCGAGGCATATCTATTGACATAAGCTATACGATTATGTCTCGCGGTTTAAACCAGTCAAGCATGGCGATACGGGGAGAAAGAAAATGGAATTATGGTATGGTATTTGTCGTGTGATTGGACGAATAATCATAAGTAGAGATTGTGATGGGTGATATCAAGTGCAAGTATTGAAAAAAATTGCCGATTAAATAGTTGAACGCCAGTCCACGCGATCTTTTTTATAGGATAGGGTGACAAACGAGCACACAGTCCACCTGATGCTAAGTGGTTGCTGTGGCCCATAGTATATACATCTATTCGCGATTACTAATAAAAATGCAGATGCGTTGTCACCCATGAGGACCAAGATGGAACGCCTCGTGTCCAGTAAATAGGGTCGCCGTTTCTCTACACTTACCACACGAAACACAGCCGCATTAAGCTACTATTTTACGCTAGTATTCTGTGAGAGCGTAGTCCTTCCCCGGTCGAGCCGACCCATTCGTGCTACAACGATACTACTAATATAATTGTAGCATGTCTCTACCAGTATTACTTAGAATATTCGTATTAGTCACCCATTAAAATATGATGTTGATAATCACAGAAAACTGAAATAAGTGCCGCTTCAAATTCACATAAATTAGGTGGACAATAAATTGCACCAAGCATAACTTTATTTCCACTAACAACAGTTTTTCAAAAAATATATTTAAGTGATCCAGTACGTTGTGGAGGTGAGGCTGATATATATATATATATATATATATATATATATATATATATAGTGGGAATCTCGGAAACCGCTCCAAAGATTTTCATAAAATTAAATGTCCGGGGGAGTTTCAGGGACAATAAATCGATCTAGCTAGGATTATTTTCGGGAAACCGAAAAGTCCATTCAGTCTAATCCTTAAAAGTTTTGGTCGTTCGTCCGTCATCGGAAATCCTGCGATTATGGTTTTCCAGAAGAAATGTACCTAAACAATCTCTCGGCTAATAGTGGTGAGGGGATATGTAATCTTTTTGCTCAACATTTTTCATCTGTGTTCTCCCAACCCAAGTGCACTGCAGCTCCTGTATTGTTCGATGTGTATCCACAAAGTTCTTTGCATGATATAGAAATAACAGAACGTAAAATCTTGAGTATACTAAAGTCGCTAGATATCTACAAAGGAGCGGGTCCTGACGGCATTCCTCCTCTGTTTATAAAAATGACATCAAAATATCTAACTCTTCCTCTAAAACAAATTTTTAGTAAATCGTTATTAACCAGGTCCTTTCCAACTGACTGGAAACGTTCCAATATTTACAAGAAAGGAGATAAAAATAATGTTAAAAATTATAGACCGGTTTCAATTATAAGCTTATTTCCAAAGATATTTGAACGCTTAGTTTACCCAAGTTTAACAAATTATCTAAAAAATATTATCGTAGAGGCACAACACGGGTTTTCCAAAGATAAATCTACTGTTAGCAATTTGATGGATTACGTCATGAAAGTTGCAAGTGCAATGGATGGTCAATTGCAGGTGGATTCCATATACACGGATTTTTCTAGTGTATTTGATGTCGTGGACCACCATTTACTTATATCTAAATTAAATTCGTACGGAGTGCATGGGAATTTACTTCGTTGGCTAAGTTCTTATCACAAAAATAGATTACAAAATGTCGTATTGCATGGATATAAGTCTAATGATTATGTGGCTCTATCAGGCGTACCACAAGGTTTACATATTGGTCCTATTCTTTTTTTGGCGTTTATTAATAATATAACACATAACATTAAGTTCAGCCACTGTTCCATTTTCGCCGACGATTTAAAATTGTTCAAAGTTATTAAAAACCAGGATGATGTTCTATCTTTACAAAATGACCTTGATGCTATCCATGAATGGTGCAAAAGTAATAAAATGAAACTTAATCCTCGTAAGTGTACCTACATTAAATTCACAAAGAATAAATCTACTGTTGAATCTTGTTACTTCATTAATAAAGAGGTACTGAGTGAATCTTCATCCACCCGTGATCTTGGGGTCATTCTTGATAACAAACTTAGCTTTGTAGAACATATAGATAATGTGGTAACGAGCTCATAGAAAATGTTAGGTTATGTCAAACGTACATGTAAGGATTTCAAAAATGCTCAGACTCTGATAACTATCTATAATGCATTGATTCGTAGCAGTTTAGAATATGCTTTGGTGATATGTAATCCTTCTTATAAAACTCATATTCACAGAATCGAGCGTATTCAACAAAACTTCACTCGATTAAATGCATATAAAGTTCAAAACTGTCCATACTATAAAGATTATAACTCTAGACTTTCTTATCTTGGAATGAGTTCACTGGCTGACCGACGAAAACTTTTAGACTTAATGACGCTACATAAACTTCTACACGGTAAGTTAATTTCGCCAAGTTTACTGCAGCAAGTGTGCTTTAAAATCCCTTATCATATTCCTAGACACCCAATTACTAATTTGTTCAATATTCCCATCAGTAGAACCAATTTAGGCAAGTTTTCTCCGTTAAGCAGATGTATGCGAACTTACAACAGCTTAAACAATCATGACATCGACATCTTTAGCGACCCCGAACGTGAATTCAAAAGAAAAATGTAAAGACTTATTTTTACCTGCCTTGCCAGAATAATGACTCAAAATTATTATTTATTGTAATTATTACTGGATGTGGTGCTTTTTACTTTGATTGATTAGTTTAATTCATTTTTGATTTAGAGATTATATGTTGTTTAGATTTTTTTCTCTTACATTGATGTATACACCTGTAAAGACATATCCTTTATCTAAAAATGTAGTATTTTTGATTGTAACAATGTTTACTGATATTGTCGATGGTGTATCTATTTAAATAAATAAATAAATAAATTTATAGAAAATGTCTTTTTATCCGTGTTTTCAGGCAATTAAAAACTGCTACAATATGAGAAGATAAATTTTGACACTGTGTGAACGAACGTAATAGCTCAAGTGGATATTGGGCTGTCGCAAAACCTAATGCCATGGTTCGCGTCCTGTCTTCGGTCTGACTTTTTTCCTTTTTTTTTTTTCAAGTTCCCTTCTTTTGTGAGAAAATCTATTATTTCGAGCCCTTCTTTTAGTATTTTTTAAAATACGAAAATTTAAATTAAACTAATTGCACTCGTGATTTTTATTCAAAAAAGAAGTTAAGTTTTTTCTATTATGTCAATGAGATCAAAAAATATTATTCATGTTTCATCAGTATGTAATTTGTATCTAAATATAATTTCCTAAAAACACTATTTCCAACAAAAAAAAAAATGCCGAGTAAAGCTCGGTCATCCAGGTACTTTATTTTATACTACTAAGAATGTTTGTATATCATATAACTCCGCATTGCTATTTTTATTTTAAAATATTGTCTAAACCTCTATATATACACGTACGCTTGACTGGCTATACCATACAAAATGTCTGTGCCGTTTTGAAGCGCCACAATTTTCCTAAACTAAAATTGACATAATATATGTCAATTTTAGTTGTCTTATTTAGAATCTTATCTCTGTATTTTGTACTTTAAAACTAAAAAACGAAAGTATTTTGTGTGCTTTGATTGCCTTAATTTTTACAGTGTTTTAGTTATATTATAAGAATTATTTTTAGTAATAATAAAAGTGTGCATAATATGTAAAACTCGATACCCAAAAGGAAAGTGGTATAACATTATACAAGAAAGTGAATTTACAGGTAATATTAAACCAAATAAAACGATTTGATAATATAGTTTCTTTAAAATGTGATACTAATCATAATATCGTAATTACCAACATATTTGACTTTACATTACTGAGTTTTGATAAACAATAAAATTCAGTAGGGTTGTGGAGTACCTTGTCTATAAATACTTATCGATGTTCTTTCCTAACCGTATCTGTTGTCGGTGACTTTGGTTGTTAGCCAAACAGATAATTATCTAATATTTTTTAATTAACAGGTTTCTAACTGACCCTCGACTAAAGTTATGGCTTAGAAGCTTAAATATTGTTAATTGGCGTCGAAACAAAATGTATATCTTTGTTCTAAGCATCTCACAGACGACTATTTTATTTGACATGAAAAATGCACCACTTTGAAAAAGTGCAGTATACCGACAAAAATTTTCTGGTAGTATAAAAGTATTAGATTATTATTTCGAATTTTATTTCTTTTCTTCTTATTTTCTCTCAAACTGAAGGACCATAGCCAACTGTAGAAAGTTCACCTGATAACGACTTTATGTTTACAAGACGTAAATTAGTTAAATCTGCCTGTCTAACTATGACCAATTTATTATGTCAAGGGAATAAACAATCAGGGATCCAGTCAATGGCAATACTCTTAACTATCATGTAATCTTGGTACATTACTCGAAGCTAGTGTTTGCGCTTACTTACGTACTCGTAGGAATCCGATTAAGAGTAGTGATCTGAGAATTATATCAATCATAATGGTAGCGGGGTCGAAAATTTTAAACACCACGAAAATACATACAAGAGAAGTGCTTTTAGGTTGTCCAAAGGTTTTTGAACAATATTATCCGAAAAGATCTAGCATGTGGGTTGCTACGGGAGTAGATACTTTAGCAACCTCTCACGTCAGCGGTAACTCCTTTAGAGCTTGGGCAACATCTGAACTAAGTAGCGCGAGTACGAATAATCTAAGAGAAGACTACATATTTGATATAAAGATTATCGGTGCATTAGGTCCACGTGCGGTGAAGTTCTAAAGAAAGTATCCGCGACTTGTCGTCACCACTACTGATAAGAGGCCTGGTTC
This sequence comes from Parnassius apollo, assembly GCA_907164705.1. Lineage (NCBI taxonomy): Eukaryota > Metazoa > Arthropoda > Insecta > Lepidoptera > Papilionidae > Parnassius > Parnassius apollo. Next base: position 102,754 of record CAJQZP010000953.1, read on the forward strand.
TTTTCTCGTTTAAGTGCAGAGCCATTTAGCGATGAAACTCAGACTCAGATGCAGAGATGAAACGCACTATACCATAATAATACCTATAAATTTTTTGCTATTTTTTATTTTGTTAATAAATATTACAATATTTATATAAATATAATCTAAAAACTGAATTTACGTTTAAAATTAATTTTGTTTTAATTTATGCGGAATATTGCAGCTTTTTTACTCGCCGCGTTCTTACTGGTTTGGAAGTACCACTTTGTAGATCGTAGATGCTGCAGGATGTTGCTGGTGGTTGTCGAAATAAATCGCGGACAATGGATGTACTTGTTTTATTGCAAAATGGCGACTTAACAAAGATCTGTGCGCTAATACAATATTGTATGCGCAAGTATGCGCATCGACTCGCGGATGGTGGCAGACTAGCGGGGCCGCAAAGACAGGCATGTCATTGGGTCCGCGTCACATAAAAATCTTATAACTAGGTAATTACATTCGATACACACAGAGTAAATTCGATTCCTATACATATTCTTAACTACAAATGAGCGTGTCGCTAACATTCCCCACCCCAGTGCTGTCACAGCACTCATCACTCAATGATATAGGAGCGACGCGTGCTGCGAATCGACGCCAGGTCCTTGAGCCAACCTTCACCTCCACTAACCTGATACGGCCATCCTTGCCGGGAAACACTTCTGTAATGAGGCCACGAGTTGCGGGGAGAATTCGGGTCCACAACTAAGGCCAGGTGCAACTTGCAGTGGCTTCTGCTCCACGTGCCACTTTCGCCTAGGTATAAGTTCAGGTAAAATTTCCTTTACCCACCTGTGCCAAAACATGTCCGCCAATCGTTGACTTGTGCGCCAATGCCTACGGAGATACAGGTCGGAACTGTCAACCTATCCAATACATATACCTAGAAGAAAATAGCTTGGAGTGAGGGTTTTTTATTCCATCTGGTGCGACTGAAACGTGCAGCAAAGGACGACTATTCACTATATTTTCCACTTCCGCTAGTAGTGTGCACAACACTTCGTCCCTTGGTGCCCATTCATTTAAGACAACTTTAAGCGATGCCTTGACGCTGCGGATCATTCGCTCCCACGTCCCACCCCAATGGGGACTGGCGGGAGGGATGAAAGTCCAATCCATCCCATTGTTGACCCTACGTTACTTAGACCCTCCCGGTCAAGGTCCTGCATAGACCGTTGGAGTTCCTTGTCAGCGCCTCTAAGATTGGTGCCATTGTCTGAGTACAAGTGACGTGGCCAGCCACGCCTCGCTGCCATCCGACGCAGTGCCATGATTAGAGAATCTGTCGTCAGGGAGGCAACGGTCTCAATGTGGATTGCGCGCAACGTCAAGCATGTGAAAAGGACACCGTACCTCTTTTCCCTGCGTCTGGCTACTGTGACCTCCATCGGTCCAAACAGGTCCAACCCGCAGTATGAAAAGGGGTGCTGATGATGAGCAACGCGAGCCTGGGGTAAGTCACCCATGCGAGGAACCTGCGGCTTACACTTATTAATTCGGCACACCATACACTGCGACACCACAGTCCTTACGGTAGGTCTAAGTCGTATTAACCAGTATTTTTCCCTCAGTTGATTTACTACTGTTTCTTTGTTGCCACGAGCCGCCTTTATGTGGTAGTGCCGAACAGTAAGTCTAGCCACAGGGTATCGCCCGTCCAATATTACAGGTCACTTTACCTCCATAGTGACATTTGCAGCAGCATCGATACGACCGCCCATATGAAGCAAGCCATGTTCATTCAAGAACGGTAAGAGAGTAAGTAACCGACTAGTTTTAACTAAAGACTTACCTTTTCGTATCGATTCGAAGTCATCAGCGAATGATTCTGCCTGTGCGTGTCTTAATAGCAGCCGCTCTGTTCGCTCCATCATCTCCACGGTGTAATCAATAACAGGTATACCTTTTAATTTGTCAACGAATTTTAAAACGGCGGCTGTTGCTCTAAGCAGGCGCAGCCAAGAAGAAAACCGCACCGGGTCCGGTACCGGTAAGTTAGCAGGGATTACCTGTACAACGGCTGTAATTTCCGCGCCCACTTCGTCCGTGTCCGGCTGGATGACATCTTTCGGCCATTCCGGAACATCAAGGTACAGGAAACCTGGGCCAGTGATCCACTCAGAGAACAAGGTAGGGTCAAATGCTTCCCTTGTAGCTAAATCAGCTACGTTAAGCTCTGTAGGAACATATCTCCATTCGTCAATGCGCGTCAATTCGTCGATCTCCCCCACGACGGTTTTCTTCGAACGATTTATAAGTTCGGGTATTGTTACGAATCCAGTGTAAAACCGTAGTGGAGTCGCACAAAAAGTACCGACGCACTGGAGATATTCTATGTTCCTTCCCAATAGTGTTTGCTAACCTTGCAGCCAACAATGCTGCTTGAAGTTCATACCTAGGTACTGTCATTGGTTTCACAGGTACCACTCTGCATTTACTCACGATAAAAGAAACATTGATTTTACCCATTGTTTCCCAACGCCAATATGCTACCGCACATAATGCTTTTGTAGATGCGTCGCTAAATATGTGTAAATGTAGGTTTACATACCCTGGCTCACCCGTGTCCAAATTCGTAGCACTACTAGTGGCCGCTACGGTTTCGTAGCCGCCCGTAGCAAGTCGAGAAGACGGCGCTGACGTCATGCCAATAAAATCAGGACATGCCATCGACTTGAATGAGGACACGCTCGCACCTGTGCTCGTAGCACTGCTAGCCACCGCTACAATTTCGTAGCCCGTAGTAGAAGGTTGCATAGCACTGGTAGATGCGAGCGGGGTGGCTGAGGGGGGGCGACGTTGCATCTGCTATCCCATTCCGATAACATTCAATCATCGCGTGGCACCTAGGAATGCGAATATTATCTATAACTTTAAATAGGTTAATCCATTTCTTCCACCCGTCGTAAATACTGTCGGGAACATAATCGTCCCATGCAATATTTAAACGCCTGGTGTCTTGAAGCATGATTTTACCTTGAATTGTGAAGGGTGCTAGAAAACCTAGGACATCAAAAATTGATATTATTACCCTCAACATAAGTCGCTTCGTCGGTCGTTCATCACCCTGAATAATGTTCTGTGCGATGCGCTTTAGGGACACGTCAAAACCAAGCTTATCTTCTGCCGGAAACCAAATAAGTCCAAGTGTTCGCTCACCTCCATACTGCTGTCCGACTTTAAACTTTACTGCACTTGGGCCTAAAGTCTCTTTCGGTACGCTGTCTAAAACTGCAACGCTGTTACTCGTCCAGTTTCGAATGAAATTCCTGTGAATATCGCTAATATTTTTAACTAGCTCACTCGCCGTGGCTTCGTCCGGCAAACTGTCAATATAGCCGTCCATGTAGTGAGAGTGACAGATCGCATTGACTGCGGCCGGCAACGATGACTCATATCGCCGGGCGTTCTTGTTTTTAATGAACTGAGCAATAAAGGGTGAGCAGTTAGCTCCGAAAATTAAAGAAGTCATAACATACGCTTTGATTCTTTCCGTAGGGCTGCTCCTCTATAAAAACCTTAGAGCGTGCTGATATTCAGCGTGGACCTTGACCCTTAGGAACATGTCCTTTATGTCACCTGCTACTGCAATGTTTCTCTCCCTGAAGCGCAGCATAATACCAAAAAGTGATGACAGTAGATCGGGCCCCATACAGTGAGTAAATAGTCGTTAAGACAAGAACTATTTACCTTACCAGCAGCGTCAAAGACCAGCCGAAGCTTGCTTTTAGGTGTCAACACCAAAATGTGGTAAGTACCACGTGTTCGATGTGACGTCAGTTTTCATCAGTTCACGTGCATAATCATTGATTAGCAAATGATCAACACGTTCCTCGTACCTTTTAGCAAAACCTGTATCCTTATACATTTTCCTTTCAATACCTTTCATCCTTTTCAGTGCATTAGGGTAGGAGTCCAGCATTCTACGATCTGCATCCCTCCAAGGTAAGCCAACATGCCAGCGTCCGTAAATGAGCACTGCGGATCGCTCCAGCTAGGCGATGGCACGCACATCATCAGAATTCTGTCGCGGCTTAGCAGACACACCCATGGCGTCCAAGGCAAACGAGCGTCGGACTTCATTATGAATTTCTTGCAGCAAGCTGTCATCCTGTGAAGTGGCACTTACCTCATCAATATTCGTGATGTTTAACGCTGCTTCAGCGCTGCAGGTGTGACGGCCGGCTGCGGAGGAACGGAGCGCGCTCCGCGCGACACGCGCAATTTACCGTGCACGCACCATCCGAGGGGGGTAAGTATAGCGGACGGCTCATTTACTTTACCTAGCTTAATTTTTAAAGGTACTAACAAATGATAATTATCCTGTCCTATCAGTAATTCAGGCTTTGAGTTAGAGGTACATAATTTATCTTTAATGCTAATTAGGTAAGGATAATTGTTACAATCAATAATAGATAAGTTTTGAGTAGGCAAACATAATTCCTTTACACAGCGCATTCTTATGTTATGTAACTTTTCATCATTACTACCAGCTATGTTTACATTCATAACTATAGACTTACAAACTAGTTTGTTATCAGTCCATGCTCCGCACACTGTTAATGTTTCACTACAGCCGCGCAAACCGACGCGCGCAGCGAGGCCTGCGCTTATAAGCGACACACTTGATCCGTCATCAAGAAGCGCGGTGGCGTTCACTATACCGGTCGGCCCATGCACACGAATAGGCAACACTTTTAACAGCACTTTATGCTCACTCGCGTTAATATGCGTTATTGTCTCTGAAGCTACCGTAGGCTCGGTTCGTAGCACACCACTTGCGTTCGCCGGCGCTATAGTCGATGAATCATGATTATCGCTGGTGGCGAGCTCACGTTTATTAATCGTAGACTAATGCAGGAGGCGATGATGTTCTTCTTTGCAGCCGTATTTATCGCACACAGATGCTGCGCAGGTTTTACGATCATGTTTTGATATTAAACACTTGTAACATAGACCGTGTTTCTTCACATATTGCCATCGAACTTTACGTAGTGCCTTCTTAAATTGTTTGCAATCGGTGAGGTTGTGCACTGCGGTGCGGCAAAACAAACAATTAGCGCTACGTTCTTCGCCTTGTACTAACACGGTCTGTTTGTGTGGAGAAATACTAGTTTTATTTTTCGTACCGTGATCGCTTCGCACGGTCGTAAAAATGCTTGCAGTGGTCGGAATCTTAACGGCCTCTTCATTTAAAAAAATCAGATAAAATTACTAACCTGGGTAATTTTCCTTCGGTCATTATTTTAAAACTATAATCTGACCACTTTGAAATAAGCACTGTGGGCAGTTTGGGCAGAATTATCGAAGCGATGTTGACGCCTTGCAGGTACTCCTCACGTCCGACTGCTCGTACTGCTTCCACGGCATTTTGTACTTTCACAGCAAACGGAACGATGTCTTTATGATATTCCTGTTGCAGAGGCTGAAGTTTCTTTATCTCATAGAATATCCTCGAAATGATGCAGTCAGGGTTACCAAACCGTAGCTCCAACGTCTTGATGACTTTATCTGGCAACGTGGCGCTAATAAACAACGCAGCGATTGCATCCTTCGCCTGCCCTCGTAGACACTTTCTAAGCCTCCAAAGGTTTCTTTAGGTGTAAATTGACATAACGCCGTTGATTCGTCGTATGCTTGCTTGAATAGAAGCCAATCCAATTGGTCATCTGAAAACTCAGGTAAGTTTTTCGGTGTACTCATACGGCTGAGCAAACTAGCTTGAGGCACGTTGTTTGCACAGTTAACCGAAATATCCTTCAAAGAACTAGCCAACATGTGAACCGCTGTATTTAGCATAGTCACGGTGTCGTCGAGTGGCGGCGGCACTGCGCCTGGCAGCGGGCCGGCTACGTGTGCGACGCGAGATGAATGTACTTGCCGATTCAGCTCGCCCGTATAAATTTCTTTCTCAGGGGCTTGCTGCTCGATTGTAGGTTCCTTGTGGGTACTTTGGTGGGCCACCCATTCCTCTAGCTCACTTCGAGGAAGCTCGTTTCTATCGATTTGTGAACTGTATCCTATTTGTTCTTCCTCGTCGCTGAGTGCTGCCAATTGGGCGTCCAGGTTCCTGTCGATGAGCTCAATTTGAATATTTGCCTTCTGTTGAGCCGCTTCAAGTAACAACTGCTTTTTCTTCGCTTCCTTCGATTTTTGAGACATACTCGTAGATTTTCGAGAACATTTGCTGCTGCACGATGTAACTGGCTTTTTTAGGTTTTGCCACATGACCGTGGGGCAGCGGTTCCGATTTTATGCTACTACCCGGTACGTCGGAAAATAACCGTTGTGGGACTTTGGGTTTCTCCTTAGAAACCACAGTTGCAGCTTGAGCATCGTCTGCGACTTCTTTTTGTTCCAGTAAATCACGCTGCTCCTGCAGCTTTTTTGCTCGCCGCGTTCTTACTGGTTTAGAAGTACCACTTTGTAGATCTTAGATGCTGCAAGATGTTGCTGGTGGTTGTCGAAATAAATCGCGGACAATGGATGTACTTGTTTTATTGCGAAATGGCGACTTAACAAAGGTCTGTGCGTTAATACAATATTAGGGCGTGCGCATCGACTCGCGGATGGTGGTAGATTAGCGGGGCCGCAAAGACAGGCATGTCGTTGGATCCGCGTCACATAAAAATCTTATAACTAGGTAATTACATTCGATACACACAGAGTAAATTCGATTCATATACATATTCTTAACTACAAATGAGCGTGTCGCTAACAGCAGCGTTCAGGTAATTACGACACATCTTCTTATCAGGTATATCTCAAAACCTGAAAATTAGATGGATCAGAGACGTGGTCCTTCACTGCTGGCCGCTTAAGGTTATGAACGCTAAGGATGCTAAAGGACGCTAAGTGCTATGTTCGGAATTTCACTGTGTGATAAACCTATAGAACCAAAATAACCGAAAAAGTCCAACGGATTACTGAGCTGAAGTGGCAATGGGCCGGTCATGTAGCTCATAGAACTGTCGACCGATGTGGTAAAATGTACTAGATTGGCAGCCTCATACCGGTAGGCGTAGTGTAGCGGGACCCCTCACTGTATGGAGTGACGACCTAGTAAGACATGCAGGAAGTTGAGGGATGCAGGTGGCTCAAGACCGTGTTATATGGCATTTCTTGGGGGAGGCCTCTCTCTCTCTCAGCAGTAGACTTGTGAAGGCTGTAATGATGATAATTATGATGAACATATTCTTTTATAAATCAAGCCGCATTTGTTTCAAATTTCAACAAAAGAATAGAGTTAAAAATTTTAAGTGTGTACGTATTAATCCTTCACATTTGAATACAAGGAATTTCGACATACGGCAACCTAATTTTTTACTACCGATTTTTATGACTTTTACTCGTATATATATCATATGCCGCTATGTTATATGTAGTTGTAGTACGAATAAGTCGGCTGGAACGGGGTAGGACTTAGCTTTCATAGAATGCCAAAAGTGAGTGTAGGGAACCGGAGTGTCTTTTAAATGGAAACGAGGCATTTTATATTAGTCCTCAGGGGTGACAACACATCTGTATTTTGATTCTTAATTGAGGATAAATATCGATGTCTATAAGCTACAGCATCTATTTACCATCAGGTGAACTGTGCGCTTTTTGTCATTGTTATTCCATAAAAAGAAGTATATTTTGCTGACTAATGGATGGAGCATAGCTGAATATGCGTGATATATTGTTTATGAAGTCCAATGATGACACTGAATTATAAAATTTATAACGCCCTTCGGCAGTCGGCTTTTTGCAGCTACAGTCAGCCAATTTGCACCGCCGGGCCTGGAGCAAGTGTCAGAATTCTGCCTTATAAATCTGCGGTGGGTCGAGATGAAGTCATGTTGGACTGGCATGTAGGAACTGAAGACTGCAGAAGACGATTCTCAGGAGTGAATGGTAGCCATTCTTGAGGATAATGACGTAGGCTTGAAGTTGTAATTTGCGAAGGCTCTTGTTGCGTGTTCACATCACGTCGAGGTCACCACTGTGGCCGTAGAAGGAAAAAGAGAGATTTCTCGTCGGACAAGATATTCTGCCCGGGAAGCGGCCAACGCTCCGTGTGATAGTTCGGAACTATTCTACATATACTATTTTAATTCGGAACTTTGAAAGTGCGATTTAGGCTTCGATGTGTTTCCCTTGTGGCACGATGACAATGCCTCCACTACTTTCTGACGAGATTGGATGATTCATTCTATGAAGACGTCATTTCTAGTGATAAAAGGCTTACCCCTCTATCCTTAGCCAACGAGCAATGGCAAGTCCCGACAGTACAGAGAATTTCCTGCTGGGAGACCGTATGGAAGGAGAAGGAATTCCACGGGAGGTTCTACTAGGCTCTTAATAAGCCATTCGTAGACACAGATGCCTCCCTCCACTGGCCACATTTAGGTGACTTCTTTGGGGAAACCGAGGGTTTTCTCTGTACGATATAGGATCGGGTTGTCAAGATAAACAACCATCGGAGATACATCCTAAGGGATGGTACTGTCAACTTCTGTCATGCTTGTCGCTATCCCAGTGAGTCACTTAGGCATGTAATCTACAGTTGTTCGACGCTTTCTGACTTTGAGTACTTATACAGGCACAACTTAGTGGCCAGAATTCTATACCAGGAGCTCGCTCTGAAATACGGTCTCGTGGTTTGAAGATTGTCGTATTACAAGTACTTGCCGGAAGCCACGCTCGAAAAAGACCACGCTACTCACTAATAGGAATGGGCCATCATCACAAACAGAACTATTCTTGCGAATAAGCCTGATAATGTGCTGATGGACCGTGCTCAGGCAAGGATATTTTTGGTTGACATTTCTATTTCCTATAATGAGAACCTTGTCAAAGCCGAAAATGATAAGCGAACAAAATATCTGGACCTGACTCAAGAGGTGACGAACATGTGTGGTGGACTACCGACCAAAATTATACCTGTACTAGTTTCTACGAACGGATTAATTCTAGTCAGCCTCTCAGCGTCAATTGAGGCCACTGGGACTCCGTGACGTTACGGCCCGTTCCAAGCTCAAATGCAGAAGGCGGTGCTCTTCGATACCGCCCTCATCGTCTGCCAGTTCTTTCCCTTTCCCTCCAATCCTTGGCCATTTGGTCTCCCCCTGCCGAAGACTTCTATCTTGTTTTTTATGTATTTATTTTATTTTATTGATATTTATGTATACTTATCATTTTCGTTAACAGTTATGTATTTGAACAGCCTAAGCACAATTTGAAAGATATAGAATCTCTATAAATAATAATTATTTTTTTTCAGACCAATTATCCATATTTTTTTTTTAAATTTATAATTAAAAGACCTATGACTTTAAAGAAAATTATAATTTATATGCAGATTCGACTAATGTAATGTAAAGTGTATTCATCTAACAGTATGTAGATACATCTAAATTTATGAATCCCATCTGTCCGCTAGTACACTCAGGATAATTTTGGTGCTATACCGCATGCGTTTCAGTATGAAAGCAAATCTTTTACGCATTATGGTTTCAAACCCATCAACATGAGCTTCTGCAAACGTACCTGAACCACTACAATACCGAGGCAACTCCATTATAATCCTCCACGCATTATTATATCCTCTTCGCGTACAGTTCACCTACGGGCTGTATGTATACGTAGAAGGACTGACACGTTTTGAAAATCGTGGCCTTAAACTGTTTAGTGCAGCGTGAAAACCTGCGAGCCAACATGATCACATCAGACAACCAACGACTTGCGCTCCCACTCTATATCACTAGTCAGGTTTTCTGTGACCCTGTGGCCCAAGTACTTTTATTTTTATGTTATGTTATGTTATATATATAAATATATATATAGTATATATATAATATATATATAAATATATATATATATATATATATATATATATATATATATATATATATATATATATATATATATATATATATATATATATATATATACAAGAATTGCTCGTTTAAAGCTAAAGATTGTTAAGGATTTCGGCATTTATTTGAATTTTAAACAAACTTTTATAGTACAAATGGAGTGCATGATAGAGAGAGCTTCAAGGACTTTAGGCTTCATATTAAATCTATTAATATATGTACTTAAAGGTTTAATAATATAATATATTATTAAACCTTTAAGTACATCTTAACACAAAAAAAATATTATTTAATAACTATGTTCATAGAAATGTTAAAAGAAAGGGGAATGAAAGTGAACGCAAGTAAGACGAAAGTGATGGTTTTTGAAAGAGAAGAAAGCAAAACGGTATGTGAAATAAGAATAGAAGGAGAGTTAATTGAGCAAGTGGATGAGTTTGTGTATTTGGGATGTGTATTTAGCAGGGATGGTAGATATGATAGGGATATAGAACGACGAGTAAATGCAGGGAATAGAGTGAATGGGGCACTACACTCTATTATGAAGAACCAGAATGTGTCAAAACAGGCACGTATGGTAATTCATAATGCTGTGTTAGTCCCTACGTTAATGTATGGTAGTGAAAGCTGGGTGTGGCAGAAGAAGCACGAAAGTAGAATAAATGCTGTAGAAATGCGTTCTTTAAGAAATATGCTAGGGTTTAATCTGAATGACAGGGTGAGAAATTGCGTGATAAGAGATAAATGTGGTATGCAAGATGATGTTGTGACCAGGATTAAGAAAGGAATGCTTCGGTGGTTTGGTCACGTAGAAAGAATGAATGATGAAAGAGTGACAAAGCAAATTTATATGGCAGATGTGAACGGCCGAGTCGGGAAGGGACGCCCTAGAAAAAAGTTTGTCGACCAAATTGGCGATATTTTGAAAATGGGCCACGTTAGAAGTACCCTTAACCGACGAGCATGTATGCGTAGATATATGGATGTAAAGGAGGCGAAAGAGGTATGTCAGGATCGTGCCAAATGGAAGTCCGTAATCTCTGCCTACCCCTCTGGGTGACAGGCGTGAGTGTTTATATGTTCATAGCATATTAGAATACAGGAGCGTAATATGGTTACCAGCAAAGTTCATCAACTACGTATAGTAAGGATACAAAAAGGGTTTCTGAGGAATCTTGCTTATTTTATTATTGATTTTCAAAGCAGGTAGCAAGTTACACTCTGTGGTAGTAGTCTGAATAGGGTTGAGGAATTTAAGTACTTGGGCCACAGGGTCACAGAAAACCTGACTAGTGATATAGAGCGGGAGCGCAAGTCGCTGGTTGTCTGATGTGATCATGTTGGCTCGCAGGTTTTCACGCTGCACTAAACAGTTTAAGGCTACGATTTTCAAAACGTGTCAGTCCTTCTACGTATACATACAGCCCGTAGGTGAACTGTACGCGAAGAGGATATAATAATGCGTGGAGAATTATAATGGAGTTGCCTCGGTATTGTAGTGGTTCAGGTACGTTTGCAGAAGCTCATGTTGATGGGTTTGAAACCATAATGCGTAAAAGATTTGCTTTCATACTGAAACGCATGCGGTATAGCACCAAAATTATCCTGAGTGTACTAGCGGACAGATGGGATTCATAAATTTAGATGTATCTACATACTGTTAGATGAATACACCGTTAGTCGAATCTGCATACTGAAAATTAGACACGCCATGAACTTGATTCGTATGTTAACTGTAATTTTATTTAATTTTTTGTATAGTATTATATATTATATTTTAGTCATAGGTCTTTTGATTATAAATTTAAAAAAAATATGGATAATTGGTCTGAAAAAAATAAATAATTATTATTTATAGAGAATCTATATACCAAATTGTGCTTAGGCTCTTCAAATACATAACTGTTAATGAAAATGATAAGTATACATAAATATCAATAGAATAAAATAAATACATAAAAAAACCAGATAGAAGTCCTCGGCAGGGGAGACCAAATGGCCAGGATTCGAGGGAAAGGGAAAGAACTGGCAGACGATGAGGGCGGTATCGAAGAGCACCGCCTTCTGCATTTGAGCTTGGAACGGGCCGTAACGTCACGGAGTCCCAGTGGCCTCACTTGAGCCCGAGAGGCTGACTAGAATTAACCCGTTCGTAGAAACTAGTACAGGTATAATTTTGGTCGGTAGTCCACCACACATGTCCGTCACCTCTTGAGTCAGGTCCAGATATTTTGTTCGCTTATCAGTTTCGGCTTTGACAAGGTTCTCATTATAGGAAATAGAAATGTCAACCAAAAATATCCTTGCCTGAGCACGGTCCATCAGCACATTATCAGGCTTATTCGCAAGAATGGTTCTGTCTGTGATGATGGCCCATTCCTATTAGTGAGTAGCGTGGTCTTTTTCGAGCGTGGCTTCCGGCAAGTACTTGTAATACGACAATCTTCAAACCACGAGACCGTATTTCAGAGCGAGCTCCTGGTGTAGAATTCTGGCCACTAAGTTGTGCTTGTATAAGTACTCAAAGTCAGAAACCGTCGAACAACTGTAGATTACATGCCTAAGTGACTCACTGGGATAGCGACAGGCATGACAGAAGTTGACAGTACCATCCCTTAGGATGTATCTCCGATGGTTGTTTATCTTGACAACCCGATCCTATATCGTACAGAGAAAACCCTCGGTTTCCCCAAAGAAGTCACCTAAATGTAGCCAGTGGAGGGAGGCATCTGTGTCTACGAATGGCTTATGTAGAGCCTAGTAGAACCTCCCTTGGAATTCCTTCTCCTTCCATACGGTCTCCCAGCAGGAAATTCTCTGTACTGTCGGGACTTGCCATTGCTCGTTGGCTAAGGATAGAGGGGTAAGTAAGCCTTTTATCACTAGAAATGACGTCTCCATAGAATGAATCATCCAATCTCGTCAGAAAGTAGTGGAGGCATTGTCATCGCGCCACAAGGGAAACACATCGAAGCCTAAATCGCACTTTCAAAGTTCCGAATTAAAATAGTATATGTAGAATAGTTCCGAACTATCACACGGAGCGTTGGCCGCTTCCCGGGCAGAATATCTTGTCCGACGAGAAATCTCCCTTTTTCCTTCTACGGCCACAGTGGTGACCTCGACATGATGTAAACACGCAACAAGAGCTTTCGCAAATTACAACTTCAAGCCTACGTCATTATCCTCAAGAATGGCTACCATTCACTCCTGAGAATCGTCTTCTGCAATCTTCAGTTCCTGCATGCCAGTCCAACATGACTTCATCTCGACCCACCGCAGATTTATAAGGCAGAATTCTGACACTTGCTCCAGCCCCGGCGATGCAAATTGGCTGACTGTAGCTGCAAAAAGCCGACTGCCGAAGGGCGTTATAAATTTTATAATTCAATGTCATCATTGGACTTCATAAACAATATATCACGCATATTCAGCTATGCTCCATCCATTAGTCAGCAAAATATACTTCTTTTTTATGGAATAACAATGACAAAAAGCGCACAGTTCACCTGATGGTAAATAGATGCTGTAGCTTATAGACATCGATATTTATCCTCAATTAAGAATCAAAATACAGATGTGTTGTCACCCCTGAGGACTAATATAAAATGCCTCGTTTCCATTTAAAAGACACTCCGGTTCCCTACACTCACTTTTGGCATTCTATGAAAGCTAAGTCCTACCCCGTTCCAGCCGACTTATTCGTACTACAACTATAACATAGCTGTGGTATAGCATATGATATATATACGAGTAAAAGTCATAAAAATCGGTAGTAAAAAATTAGGTTGCCGTATGTCGAAATTCCTTGTATTCAAATGTGAAGGATTAATACGTACACACTTAAAATTTTTAACTCTATTCTTTTGTTGAAATTTGAAACAAATGCGGCTTGATTTATAAAAGAATATGTTCATCATAATTATCATCATTACAGCCTTCACAAGTCTACTGCTGAGAGAGAGAGAGAGGCCTCCCCCAAGAAATGCCATATAACACGGTCTTGAGCCACCTGCATCCATCAACTTCCTGCATGTCTTACTAGTCACTCCATACAGTGGGGGGTCGCGCTACACTACGCCTACCGGTACGAGGCTGCCAATCTAGTACATTTTACCACATTGGTCGACAGTTCTATGAGCTACATGACCGGCCCATTGCCACTTCAGCTCAGTAATCCGTTGGACTTTTTCGGTTATTTTGGTTCTATAGGTTTATCACACAGTGAAATTCCGAACATAGCACTTAGCGTCCTTTAGCATCCTTAGCGTTCATAACCTTAAGCGGCCAGCAGTGAAGGACCACGTCTCTGATCCATCTAATTTTCAGGTTTTGAGATATACCTGATAAGAAGATGTGTCGTAATTACCTGAACGCTGCTGTTAGCGACACGCTCATTTGTAGTTAAGAATATGTATATGAATCGAATTTACTCTGTGTGTATCGAATGTAATTACCTAGTTATAAGATTTTTATGTGACGCGGATCCAACGACATGCCTGTCTTTGCGGCCCCGCTAATCTACCACCATCCGCGAGTCGATGCGCACGCCCTAATATTGTATTAACGCACAGACCTTTGTTAAGTCGCCATTTCGCAATAAAACAAGTACATCCATTGTCCGCGATTTATTTCGACAACCACCAGCAACATCTTGCAGCATCTAAGATCTACAAAGTGGTACTTCTAAACCAGTAAGAACGCGGCGAGCAAAAAAGCTGCAGGAGCAGCGTGATTTACTGGAACAAAAAGAAGTCGCAGACGATGCTCAAGCTGCAACTGTGGTTTCTAAGGAGAAACCCAAAGTCCCACAACGATTATTTTCCAACGTACCGGGTAGTAGCATAAAATCGGAACCGCTGCCCCACGGCCACGTGGCAAAACCTAAAAAGCCAGTTACATCGTGCAGCAGCAAATGTTCTCGAAAATCTACGAGTATGTCTCAAAAATCGAAGGAAGCGAAGAAAAAGCAGTTGTTACTTGAAGTGGCTCAACAGAAGGCAAATATTCAAATTGAGCTCATCGACAGGAACCTGGACGCCCAATTGGCAGCACTCAACGACGAGGAAGAACAAATAGGATACAGTTCACAAATCGATAGAAACGAGCTTCCTCGAAGTGCGCTAGAGGAATGGGTGGCCCACCAAAGTACCCACAAGGAACCTACAATCGAGCAGCAAGCCCCTGAGAAAGAAATTTATACGGGCGAGCTGAATCGGCAAGTACATTCATCTCGCGTCGCACACGTAGCCGGCCCGCTGCCCGGCGCAGTGCCGCCGCCACTCGACGACACCGTGACTGTGCTAAATACAGCGGTTCACATGTTGGCTAGTTCTTTGAAGGATATTTCGGTTAACTGTGCAAACAACGTGCCTCAAGCTAGTTTGCTCAGCCGTATGAGTACACCGAAAAACTTACCTGAGTTTTCAGATGACCAATTGGATTGGCTTCTATTCAAGCAAGCATACGACGAATCAACGTTATGTCAATTTACACCTAAAGAAAACCTTTGGAGGCTTAGAAAGTGTCTACGAGGGCAGGCGAAGGATGCAATCGCTGCGTTGTTTATTAGCGCCACGTCGCCAGATAAAGTCATCAAGACGTTGGAGCTACGGTTTGGTAACCCTGACTGCATCATTTCGAGAATATTCTATGAGATAAAGAAACTTCAGCCTCTGCAACAGGAATATCATAAAGACATCGTTCCGTTTGCTGTGAAAGTACAAAATGCCGTGGAAGCAGTACGAGCAGTCGGACGTGAGGAGTACCTGCAAGGCGTCAACATCGCTTCGATAATTCTGTCCAAACTGCCCACAGTGCTTATTTCAAAGTGGTCAGATTATAGTTTTAAAATAATGACCGAAGGAAAATTACCCAGGTTAGTAATTTTATCTGATTTTTTAAATGAAGAGGCCGTTAAGATTCCGACCACTGCAAGCATTTTTACGACCGTGCGAAGCGATCACGGTACGAAAAATAAAACTAGTATTTCTCCACGCAAACAGACCGTGTTAGTACAAGGCGAAGAACGTAGCGCTAATTGTTTGTTTTGCCGCACCGCAGTACACAATCTCACCGATTGCAAACAATTTAAGAAGGCACTACGTAAAGTTCGATGGCAATATGTGAAGAAACACGGTCTATGTTACAAGTGTTTAATATCAAAACATGATCGTAAAACCTGCGGAGCATCTGTGTGCGATAAAGACGGCTGCAAAGAAGAACATCATCGCCTCCTGCATTATTCTACGAGTAATAAACGTGAGCTCGCCACCAGCGATAAGCAAGATTCATCGACTATAGCGCCGGCGAACGCAAGTGGAGTGCTACGAACCGAGCCTACGGTAGCTTCAGAGACAATAACGCATATTAACGCGAGTGATCATAAAGTGCTGTTAAAAGTGTTGCCTATTCGTGTGCATGGGCCGACCGGTATAGTGAACGCCACCGCGCTTCTTGATGACGGATCAAGTGTATCGCTTATAAGCGCAGGCCTCGCTGCGCGCGTCGGTTTGCGCGGCCGTAGTGAAACATTAACAGTGCGCGGAGCATGGACTGATAACAAACTAGTTTGTAAGTCTATAGTTATGAATGTAAACATAGCTGGTAGTAATTATGAAAAGTTACATAACATAAGAATGCGCTGTGTAAAGGAATTATGTTTGCCTACTCAAAACTTATCTATTATTGATTGTAACAATTATCCTTACCTAATTAGCATTAAAGATAAATTATGTACCTCTAACTCAAAGCCTGAATTACTGATAGGACAGGATAATTATCATTTGTTAGTACCTTTAAAAATTAAGCTAGGTAAAGTAAATGAGCCGTCCGCTATACTTACCCCCCTCGGATAGTGCGTGCACGGTAAAGCGCGGTCGCGCGGACGCTCGTTCCTCCGCAGCCGGCCGTCACACCTGCAGCGCTGAAGCAGCGTTAAACATCACGAATATTGATGAGGTAAGTACCACTTCACAGGATGACAGCTTGCTGCAAGAAATCCATAATGAAGTCCGACGCTCGTTTGCCTTGGACGCCATGAGTGTGTCTGCTAAGCCGCGACAGAATTCTGATGACGTGCGTGCCATCGCCTAGCTGGAGCGATCCGCAGTGCTCATTTACGGACGCTGGCATGTTGGCTTACCTTGGAGGGATGCAGATCGTAGAATGCTGGACTTCTACCCTAATGCACTGAAAAAGATGAAAGGTATTGAAAGGAAAATGTATAAGGATACAGGTTTTGCTAAAAGGTACGAGGAACGTGTTGATCATTTGCTAATCAATGATTATGCACGTGAACTGATGAAAACTGACGTCACATCGAACACGTGGTACTTACCACATTTTGGTGCTTGACAACAGGGCTGCTGGTAAGGTAAATAGTTCTTGTCTTAATGACTATTTACTCACTGGGCCCGATCATCACTGTCATCACTTTTTGGTATTATGCTGCGCTTCAGGGAGAGAAACATTGCAGTAGCAGGTGACATAAAGGACATGTTCCTAAGGGTCAAGGTCCACGCTGAATATCAGCACGCTCTAAGGTTTTTATAGAGGAGCAGCCCTATGGAAAGAATCAAAACGTATGTTATGACTTCTTTAATTTTCGGAGCTAACTGCTCACCCTTTATTGCTCAGTTCATTAAAAACAAGAACGCCCGGCGATATGAGTCATCGTTGCCGGCCGCAGTCAATGCGATCTGTCACTCTCACTACATGGACGGCTATATTGACAGTTTGCCGGACGAAGCCACGGCGAGTGAGCTAGTTAAAAATATTAGCGATATTCACAGGAGGCGTAATTCGAAACTGGACGAGTAACAGCGTTGCAGTTTTAGACAGCGTACCGAAAGAGACTTTAGGCCCAAGTGCAGTAAAGTTTAAAGTCGGACAGCAGTATGGAGGTGAGCGAACACTTGGACTTATTTGGTTTCCGGCAGAAGATAAGCTTGGCTTTGACGTGTCCCTAAAGCGCATCCCACAGAACATTATTCAGGGTGATGAACGACCGACGAAGCGACTTATGTTGAGGGTAATAATATCAATTTTTGATGTCCTAAGTTTTCTAGCACCCGTCACAATTCAAGGTAAAATCATGCTTCAAGACACCAGGCGTTTAAATATTGCATGGGACGATTATGTTCCTGACAGTATTTACGACGGGTGGAAGAAATGGATTAACCTATTTAAAGTTATAGATAATATTCGCATTCCTAGGTGCCACGCGATGATTGAATGTTATCGGAATGGGATAGCAGATGCAACGTCGCCCCCCTCAGCCACCCCGCTCGCATCTACCATTGCTATGCAACCTTCTACTACTGGCTACGAAATTGTAGCGGTGGCTAGCAGTACTACGAGCACAGGTGCGAGCGCTCTTAAGTCATCTGTCCTGACTTTATTGGCATGACGTCAGCGCCGTCTTCTCAACTTGCTACGGGCGGCTACGAAACCGTAGCGGCCACTAGTAGTGCTACGAATTTGGACACGGGTGAGCCAGGGT
Source organism: Parnassius apollo (assembly GCA_907164705.1). Taxonomy (NCBI): domain Eukaryota; kingdom Metazoa; phylum Arthropoda; class Insecta; order Lepidoptera; family Papilionidae; genus Parnassius; species Parnassius apollo. Next base: position 121,141 of record CAJQZP010000953.1, read on the forward strand.
ATGTAAACCTACATTTACACATATTTAGCGACGCATCTACAAAAGCATTATGTGCGGTAGCATATTGGCGTTGGGAAACAATGGGTAAAATCAATGTTTCTTTTATCGTGAGTAAATTCAGAGTGGTACCTGTGTAACCAATGACAGTACCTGGGTATGAACTTCAAGCAGCATTGTTGGCTGCAAGGTTAGCAAACACTATTGGGAAGGAACATAGAATATCTCCAGTGCGTCGGTACTTTTTGTGCGATTCCACTACGGTTTTACTGGATTCGTAACAATACCCGAACTTATAAATCGTTCGAAGCAAACCGTCGTGGGGAGATCGACGAATTGACGCGCATTGACGAATGGAGATATGTTCCTACAAAGCTTAACGTAGCTGATTTAGCTACAAGGGAAGCCTTTGACCCTACCTTGTTCTCTGAGTGGATCACTGGCCCAGGTTTCCTGTACCTTGATGTTCCGGAATGGCCGAAAGATGTCATCCAGCCGGACACGGACGAAGTGGGCGCGGAAATTACAGCCGTTGTACAGGTAATCCCTGCTAACTTACCGGTACCGGACTCGGTGCGGTTTTCTTCTTGGCTGCGCCTGCTTAGAGCAACAGCCGCCGTTTTAAAATTCGTTGACAAATTAAAATGTATACCTGTCATTGATTACACCGTGGAGATGATGGAGCGAACAGAGCGGCTGCTATTAAGACAAGCACAGGCAGAATCATTCGCTGACGACTTCGAATCGATACGAAAAGGTAATTCTTTAGTTAAAACTAGTCGGTTACTTACTCTCTCACCGTTCTTGAATGAACATGGCTTGCTACATATGGGCGGTCGTATCGATGCTGCTGCAAATGTCACTATAGAGGTAAATAGACCTGTAATATTGGACGGGCGACACCCTGTGGCTAGACTTACTGTTCGGCACTACCACATAAAGGCGGCTCGTGGCAACAAAGAAACAGTAGTAAATCAACTGAGGGAAAAATACTGGTTAATACGACTTAGACCTAAGGTAAGGACTGTGGTGTCGCAGTGTATGGTGTGCCGAATTAATAAGTGTAAGCCGCAGATTCCTCGCATGGGTGACTTACCTCGGGCTCGCGTGGCTCATCATCAGCGCCCCTTTTCATACTGCGGGTTGGATCTGTTTGGATCGATGGAGGTCACAGTAGGCAGACGCAGGGAAAAGAGGTACGGTGTCCTTTTCACATGCTTGACGTTGCGCGCAATCCACATTGAGACCGTTGCCTCCCTGACGACAGATTTTCTAATCATGGCACTGCGTCGGATGGCAGCGAGGCGTCACTTGTACTCAGACAATGGCACCAATCTTAGAGGCGCTGACAAGGAACTCCAACGGTCTATGAAGGACCTTGACCGGGAGGGTCTAAGTAACGTAGGTGTCAACAATGGGATGGATTGGACTTTCATCCCTCCCGCCAGTCCCCATTGGGGTGGGACGTGGGAGCGAATGATCCGCAGCGTCAAGGCATCGTTTAAAGTTGTCTTAAATGAACGGGCACCAAGGGACGAAGTGTTGTGCACACTACTAGCGGAAGTGGAGAATATAGTGAATAGTCGTCCTTTGATGCACGTTTCAGTTGCACCAGATGGAGTACAAACCCTCACTCCAAGCCATTTTCTTCTAGGTAAGTATATAGGTAGGTTTGACAGTTCCGACCTATATCTCCGTAAGCATTGGCGCACAAGTCAACGATTGGCGGACATGTTTTGGCACAGGTGGGTAAAGAAAATTTTACCTGAACTTATACCTAGGCGAAAGTGGCACGTGGAGCAGAAGCCACTGCAAGTTACCTGGCCTTAGTTGTGGACCCGAATTCTCCCGGCAACTCGTGGCCAAAGGGACTCATTACAGAAATGTTTCCCGGCAAGGATGGCCGTATCAGGTTAGTGGAGGTGAAGGTTGGCTCAAGGACCTTGCGTCGGTCCGCGGCACGTGTCGCTCCTATATCATTAAGTGATGAGTGCTGTGACAGCACTGGGGTGGGGAATGTTAGCGACACGCTCATTTGTAGTTAAGAATATGTATAGGAATCGAATTTACTCTGTGTGTATCGAATGTAATTACCTAGTTATAAGATTTTTATGTGACGCGGACCCAACGACATGCCTGTCTTTGCGGCCCCGCTAGTCTGCCACCATCCGCGAGTCGATGCGCATACAATATGCGCATAAATATTGTATTAGCGCACAGATCTTTGTTAAGTCGCCATTTTGCAATAAAACAAGTACATCCATTGTCCGCGATTTATTTCGACAACCACCAGCAACATCCTGCAGCATCTACGATCTACAAAGTGGTACTTCCAAACCAGTAAGAACGCGGCGAGCAAAAAAGCTGCAGGAGCAGCGTGATTGGCAAAACCTAATTAGCCATTTACATCGTGCAGCAGCAAATGTTCTCGAAAATCTACGAGTATGTCTCAAAAATCGAAGGAAGCGAAGAAAAAGCAGTTGTTACTTGAAGCCGAATTGAATTCATTTGTGGACCTCTCGATCGAAGGTGCACTAACCCAGTCGAACTCTTGGTCCCAGGTAAATGGAAACTTAAATACCCGATTTTCCCACTAAATCTACGACCGGCAGCAGAATTTAAATAACTGTCGACGATAATAATGTAAAAAATAATACAATGGATTTCTCAGCACGTCCAAGTCTTCTCTGCGAAGTTTCCTTTAGGTATTGCTAGTGACTATTACTTTTTATATATAACATATTATATTATGATATGTTATAGTCTTTTATAAGTGCAAGAACTGCAGCTATATAATGATTGTAGCATGAATAGCATTGCTCTACTTCGGTGCTTTCACATAATACCAGCGTAAAATACCAACATAATGCTGCTGTGTTAGGTATAGAGGATGTAGAAACCGAAGATACCTTTTACTGGAAACGCGGCATTCCATCACGATTCTTACTTTAGGATAGACGTAGATGTCTACAACATCTACTTATCATCAGGTGGACAGTGTTCGTTTGTGTTCTGTTGTCATTTGTCATTATTATTATTATTCACAAGATTGCTATGTTAACCCAACTACGGCAAAGTAAATATTCTGCGCTTTTTGAATTAAAACTTTCCATTTTTTTCTAAGAATATAAATCAATCAAATTAGTGATTAACGAAGCCAAATTGCAAACCATTTTATCGGGATCAATATTAAACGGCAGTCCATTTACTTTCTACCGATCTCGTTATAAAAGTACTTGAATCAATATTTTATTTCAATTAGCTATATTGTTTTGAATTTGATACGAACGATTATGTGCACAAACTTTAACTAGATACATACATATATACATTAACACTTACGCCTGTCACGCAGAGGGGTAGGCATAGTTTACACATTTCCATTTGGCACGATCCTGACACATTTCTCTCGCCTCTTCCACATCCATATATCTACGCATACATGCTCGTCGGTTAAGGGTACACCTAATTTGGCCCACTTTCAATATATCGCAAATTTGGACGATAAACTTTCGTTTAAGACCTCCATTCCCGACACTACCGTTCACTTCTACAATATAAATTTGCTTTGTCACTCTTCCTTCGTTCATTCTTTCTAGATGACCAAACCACCAAAGCATTTCTTTCTTGATCCTAGTCACAACATCATCTTGCAAACCACACCCTTCTATTATTTCTCACCCTGTCACTTAGATTCAGCCCTAACATTCTCCTTAACGACCGCATTTCTACTGCGTTTATTCTACTCTCATGCATCTTCTGCCAACTATAGATAGATAACTAGAAACGATAACTACAGACCGTTTAATAACATTGGGGCCAGGATTTTCTGTAAGGCTCGGCTCTCCGTGATGCTTTAGTTAGTTAAATATGCAAGATAAACCTTTTAAAATTGTGTTTCTTGATCGAGATGACGCTAACACATATATGGTACAATTCTTATGAAAAGTAATCGTAAATATTGTTTTACCGAGTTATGTACATAGGATTCACGACCGACTATTTAAAATCGAACTTAAATAATATTAAATTTGCCGGAGAGCAGGAAATCACAAGGGATCTGATAATTTAATCATAAGTAAAAAGTATTGACGCATATTAACAGCAAAAGTGGTCAAAAGGCCATATATGGACCTATGGGAAAGATTTTCAGAAATGACCTATTGAGGTTACTTCTGGTGATAAAATACATCTTAAAGCTAAGCCTGCAATATGTGCTTTGATCTTCTGATCTGAATTTTTATATTTCTTTTATTAATAAATCAATGTTGTTTTTTAATTTTTATTCTTCATATTTCTAATTAAATGTCCGCAGTCTGGCAAATATCACCACTATTATGCAATCTGTGGGGGAGGCGTATATTCAACAATGAACGTCAAAATGCTGTAACGGTGTAACGATACGTTAACGAACGGCTCTTTGTCTACGATACACGTCATTTTTTCTTTTTTTCTTGTTGAATAAGGGTGACAAACAACCCGCTTGATTTTAATTGAATTCTGTGAACCCATAGTCATTTACCGCTCTACCATATGTACACATATCGGTTTTCTTCACTCATCATTTGAAATTAAGCTGCATTAAGCTGCTATTTTACGCTGGTAATCTGAGAGAGCGTGCTCTTCTCCCGATCGAGCCGATCCATTCGTGTATGTATTATTGTGGATATAGGATACTCCCATTAAAGATATGATTTGTCACGCTTGTTTATCCTTCTGGGATTGACGTTTGAGGTACCTGTTATGCACCTTGGACGCTGAAGCCTTTGGTCATGGAAGGACTTGGAAAACTTGGCCGTTGAAAAGTTTGATAGCCCGATTTAGACTTCGATGTGTTTTGAAAGATAAGAATAGAAAGAATAAGTAAGTAAGTAATGTGTTTTGAATGTGGGGCCACGACAGCGGTTATTTTACTTCTTGCGTAAACGAGGTGGTTACTCCGTGACACAAAATCCCATAGTTGAAGTTTGTAAGAGACAACACTCACGGGACGAATTTGGGTAAGGCGTTCTATTAAGACTTCAAATATTAGCTTATATGAATTCAGTTTACACCATAGGATTTTTTTTCTTTTATAAGCCAGCTCTTAACTACTATAGGATAGTCCATCATAATACCATCATGTCGGCATGATGGTGAGTTGCGATGCAGCCGAAGATGGTGAAGCACACTGACATAACAAACGGATGAAAAGAGAGATGTTGGCAACTTATTCCACTCATTTGCTGTACGTACGACGAACATTGTAGCAAAATAGGTATAAAATTAAAAATTACGAAACGAATTTAAAATGTTGGAAAAGCTCGTGGCAATTTTTTTAAATATTTATAAGCTATTCATAAGAATTCCCACAACGTCGATTATTTTATGCCTAACACCTTTAATTACTGTTTTTGTTAGCCCACTTGTTCATATTATTTCGTCAAACCAGGGCAAGACTGAAACTAAGTGAATTTCCTCGAGCTTGTAGCCAATGATTCTCGTATCACCACCCGTCGGACTTTGCACTTTTATTCTTGCGCTCATAAAACATACACCAGACTGATGTAAGGAGAGGAAAGATTAGGTAACGAGAAGTAGGACGTTCAACTACATTTTCATACTCACTTTCTATCGCCTAACCTTGACGGGTGTGTAGATCGTAAGAAAAACTATATAATAGCGTTTGTTAATTTATTTCCATTGTTTGGACATTGCAGATCATGTAACAACCCTTACACCCACTTTATCTTGGCCATACTCTAACTTTATAAATATATATCAGCACTGCCTACTGACTACCTCTTTAATCTAGTGATCATAAACGTCGAGGGGTTCTAGTCCCAGGTCAGTCCAAATCAGTTTATGGGTTTTTCCTTTAAAACAATTCTAAGTAGCAAGCCTGGAGGCAGGAAGTTGGCGGTGTTTCACCACTGTGCCTCGAAAAGCACGTAAATTAATTGTTCATGCGCCTGTTCTCTCTCCGGTCGAGTCAGATTACCATCCCATCGGTCTATGAGAGTGAGGGAATAAAGAGTGCACCTATTCTTGCGCACACACTCAGACACTATAATCCTGTCCTCTGCGCAGGAGGCATGTTTTTGTTGAGACTGGTCACCGTGACCAAAATTCGGTCAGGATGATGTTGATGACATTAAGTTGAATCGTGGCTGGGGTGGTATTTGGGCCTACTCAAAGCTGCGGGAATGTAAACCGGATTTAAATTAGACAGAAAGTGCGCTAGGTGCACGGTTAATCGGAAATCCTATGGGAGATTTTCTATGTTTTAGAAACTCGTTATGGTTCTATTATGGTTGTAGCAAGAAAGGGTTGACTCGTCTGGGGATGTACCACGTTCTCACAGAGTATTAGCGTCAAATATTATTTTAATGCTGTTGCGTTTCGTATGATGAGCGTAGAGAATCGGAAATTCTTTTTATTGATAAGTAGGCATTCTATCTTAGTCCTCAGGCTTGGACTGTGTGCTGTTTTGCCACCCGTATTATATTTAAAAAAAACCCTCTCACCCACTGTGGGTGAAACTTGTAGGTTACGGGTAGTTAGCCTTTATACTGCCAATCTACATCAAAAAACAGGATTTTCATGAAATTATGTAATAATATTCAGAATGAAATTATTTTCAAACCATTGAAATGAAATGAACTCTTTCAATGTATTTCCGCTTCGCTTAATTCTGCGGAGGTACTCGATCAAGAAATCATAACGAAGAAGGTGCTTATAAAGTTAACGCGAATAAAGTTTACTTGAAGGATTTCGAGTGCTTCGCTTTGGTCAATTCTTCAAAGTATCGAGTCGTGTGCCCTTGATCGCATGTAAACATTTTTAAGAAAACGGAATTAAAATATATGCACATATAAAAAGGGTTTTAAATTCATTCACATACCATATAAAGAGTTGTAACCTGCACGATTGGAAGGTTATTTGATACTCCTGTTGGCTCGCGACCTAAAATGGCGGGAATTGCAAATTTTTCGCTAACTTGCAAATTTTGCTATATTTTCTTTTTGTAACAATATTTATGTATAAAACTTACATGAATTCTTGTTGAATGTATAAACTATCGAATAAAATTATTGTTAGTTTTTTTAGATGATTCTAAGTTTTTTTATAAAACTGAAGTAACAAATGTCCTGATAGCAAGTAGCTATTGCAGCCCTAAGACACTTGCATACGATTTTAAATAAATAATCCAACAGTTGAGTCGTTCATTCTGAGGATAAATATCTAATGCCTCACAGCCTGGATTTATACAGGCTTTCTATACCCTTTACGGCAGTAACACAAAACCACAGTATAAATATATGACCTATCAAGAACACAACTGTGCACGAACTTTTATTTGGCTGCCCAGACAGACTTCTAGACAAACAAGAAGTTCTACCATTACGTCTGCCTACGGACTGTACCATAAAAAGTTTAGTTTATGTTAAAAACTAACGGTCCGCCCTGCCTTAACACGACAGCAGCAACTTCTATCGGGTTATATTGTAAATTTTCATGCAAAAACAACGCACACGCACACGCATACACACACGCACACGCACATATATACACACACTAAATCCACCGTCAAAACAAAAAATAAATAACGTCCACCTATTTTGAGAGTTCAGTAACCACACGTACGTGAGAATCTATATTAATCTATTCAAATAAAATTGAATGTATTTCGTCTAAATCCTCGAGAAGGATAACTCATCTATTTTTTATTCTGAATCGTAGATAGATGTAAATATCTTTGGGCTACAACATCCACTTACAAGTATGTAAACTGTGTGCTCGTTTTTTATTAATAAAATATTAAATTATTTTATAAACGTGATCAGTTCCGGTTTCATAGTTTTATTTTTGGTATTTCTTTAGATTCTTATTGTATTTTATTTGAATTATAACTTTTGAGGGCTTTTAAAATTATTTTTCTAATATAATACTAAAAATTGGCGTACAAAATCATTAACTAGTGATGTTTTTACATTTTGTACAAAAAAATAAACACGTTTTTTATTATTACTACGAGTACATCGTCATCCAATACTGAGCTATGTTCAAAATTTTAAGTGTTCTAGCTCATCGAAAATAAGTGCTCGAAATTGGAGTTGCAAGATTCTGCCTCGAACGGATACAGCCAGACAGATAAATGTTGGTAAAATTAATATTTTTATATCATATCTAAACAACAAATCAAGAGTAACACTGTTATTCTGATGATTTAGCTTTCTTAATGGGTTTAAGAATAAGTACAAATAATGTAGCTTAAATGAAAACGAATTATTTCTGTCACATTTATTTAAATAATATTAAATTAACTTTGAGTAAATGTTTTTCTAAACACAGTGAAGCAGAGTCTTGTTAACATGTATTTCGTATTTATTGTTACGCGGCTAAGTCGACGGCACTAGCGCCATCTAGTATCAGAGACGAGAGCGAGGGGAGCTTTCCAGAAAATGACATCACTAATCTTTCAACCGACTGCGCCATCTAGTCCCGAACCGAAGAACTAAACTTCTAGAAGTTGAAACTCGAACTCTCGGTACCTTGCGCGTGTTTACTTGAATATTCTGGATATTTCGGTGCTAATTTATACTTATAGGCGCTGCAAGATGCGATCGGTAAAGTATTGAAGTTGGCGAGACAAGCGAAGCTTCGGAGCGGAATAAAGTGAATCAGTGTGATTAATTATTACTGTTTTTAACTTTAATTGGTGTAAATTCTATCGGCAATTTTTATTGTCGAACGAACCTCAAGCTCGTAACATTATTTATGTTTGTTAATCAAATATATTTATATTTTAAAATATATTTGATTTAGTACTTATGCCGAATAATTAAATATTAAATCTAAGAAAAAAAAACTATAAACTATTAAGTCAAAAAAGTCATATAATTATTATTACTACGTAAATTCAATAGAATTGTGCCTATTGAATATTTAATAGCAAGATCTTCCAAATAACATTGTTTGGGTGTAAAGGACATAATTTAAAATGCGTTATCGTTGATGGAAGTTCAATATATAGAGCGAAATTAACGGTTTTGATATTCATGTCGAAAATGATATTGTGCATTGTTTCGGACATTTTGAATTAAATAGGATTAGGAAAATTTGCGTGACAGAACTCGTTATGAGTTAATCCGCAGTATAACCATAGTTACCAACATTGCAATATTGAAAAGTTTTTGGGGAATACAGGGTTTCAAATGGTATTTTGAAATCAGCAAATACAGCTTAGGACTGCCTCACACCATATGGAGTAACACCTGAAGAATCATACAAAGGATCGACGTATGCATCAGTTATTCATAGCCTTTGAACTTTGAAGTCTAGAACTTTATGTATTTAGGCAGTCCCACGTACGTTAATAGACTTGTGATTAGCTGTTAGTGATTCACGATGAACACACAGAAAACAATGAAGTAAAGAAATAATTAAATTGGTATATTATATATATATATATATATATATATATATATATATATATATATATATATATATATATATATATATATATCGACCTATACGTAGAACAAAGGTACATGTGAATATGGAACTAAATCATTATTATTGTATTTTTGAGTCTAAATAAACCTATTTATTTAACTAGTGAAATCATTTTTTTTCTTAAGTTATTAGGTCCGAAGATTGCATTCGAATAATGGCACATATGGTTTTTCCCTCCAAAGAACAACGTTACCACTTCACATGTGTCACTAATCTCTGTCGGTATTGGCTCAAAGTAGCCGCGCGCGCAGAGTCATATATTCAATCGCGCCTATATTCTGGGGAAAGACGGTTGCGCGCACGTCTGTTCTGTACACAGTTTTTTTACGTATTGTAGAATTATAATAATAATAAAGTTTATGTATTCAAAATGAAAAGTACACGTTCTGAACATATGTTAAGTCTACTATTAAGACCGTTGGATAAAATGAATACTGCATCTGATCCTGCGGCAAAAAGTTATGAACAATTGGATTTCTCAGGTAAGTTAATCTAATATCTTATGTTAATTGTTGTATTTTGAGTATAAAGATGACTTTAGCATAATTATTTTTTTATATTTCTTATTAACAAAAGTTTTACTCACAACAACAAAGTTAAATGATCCCATGAGCACATAGACCTTTATTCCACATAGAATTTACCTTTTTTTTTAATAACAAAAAAACAAATAAAAATTAAGATGAAATTATATCTATTAAATGTTTAATAAAATTTTATGGTAACATATTAGTATTCACAAATGTGGTTATATATTCGAACATATTATGTTATTCCTCAGAAAATTACGTAAACAATACTGGTCTATGCACACATGTCACTTTGTTGGGGGGAAATTATTTTGAAACTATACGGTCTATGTGTAAATGTAACTTTATTCTTCGTAAGAAACTGAGATATACCTTTCTTCCAACTCAGAATTACCATGAAAGTCTGATAAAAATAATCTTATTTTTAGATTAATTATTTATTTAGGACTACTTATGATTAATATTAGTTATTTATTTGGTTTGAGTGATGCAGTCTTTGAAATATATTTATTTTTGTTTTTAGAACATAACGTGGACAATCGCGCAGTTATTCCGCAATCGCCACTGCCGCAAGAAGCTGAGAACATCCATCAAGATATGGCTGAGGTATGTGAGGACGTGTTCGGTCCACCACATATTCCGCCCTACGTTATCTCCGACAAAACTGGCCTAAAGTCACTGCATGCAGTTGAAAAATTTAGAGACATCAAATCTATCCCATTAAAGCCTGCAGATAGCGAAGAACCTTTGGCAATTGAAGTACCTTCCAGTTTTGAAAATTCACCCGAAATTGGCTTTGGAGACTTGCCTTTGGTTTCAGCACCTAATGTCCCGACTCCTGTGCCTTCGCCATTGAACTCACACGCAGATTGCTGTGATTCCTTTTGTTCTATCTGTGAGCATTGGACTCAGTCGCCTTCAGCTACTAACACATCTAGTGCACCTAACAATTCTAGTGATGATGAACGCTCTGCATCAACCAAGAAAAGAGTAAAGAAACGAGTACGCCGTACATCTGAATGGTCAGACGTCAAAAGAAAGTGCCTTAAGAATATCGGTAAAAAATACGTAACCAAAAAGGGAAAGATAGTCGATGACAAAATTTTGGATGTACCGTGTAAATGCCGGTATCAGTGCTTTAAAAAGATATTCATTACCAAAGATACGATTGTTTTCAGAAGTTTTGGAGTTTAGGAAGCCGGGAAAAACAATGGTCTTTTGTAGTGAGGTACTCTAAAAAGGATCAAAAGAATAGATGTTTAAATCGAGAGGTACCCAACAACCCAACAAAAGGAAATATACATTTAAATACTTTCTGCCAGTATCAACAGCCAAATCAAACCTGAGCCAGAATGAAATGGTTAACGTTTGTAAGACTATGTTTTTGAACACGCTGTCCGTTAGTGGCAAAATTATCAAAACAGCTTGGGATAAATATGATGGCAGTACTATTATGGAAGAAGATAAGAGAGGACGCCATGCAAACCACTATCAAGTAATAAAGCCTGACACGGTCAAAAGTGTATGTGACCACGTTAGATCCTTTGCTCCAATTGAATTACACTACATCTGCAAAACTTCGACAAAACTTTACCTGGATGGCAGTCTCAGTATCTCAAAGATATTTTAGCTATATAAGGAATGGTTTGATGCTTCGATTTATTCGAGTATGTCTGCTACTGAGCAATATCGAGACATTGTCAATAAGTATTCTAATTTGGGATTCTTCATTCCCAAAAAAGATCACTGTGATACTTATCATGTTTTTAGAAACAGGACTGATCACACTGACCAAGAAAGACTGGATTATGAAAAACATTTATCCCATAAAAATTCATCTCGTAAGTTAAAGGATCTCGACAAACGTGATGCCATTGAATCAAATGGTACGATACTGGCAGCAGGTTTCGATTTTCAAAAAGTTTTATCGTGTCCTCATGGTCAGGTTAGTGTGTTTTTTTATAAGTGAAAACTGTCTTGCTTGTCTAAGCAAAGTAAAGTCTTTCACCATTTTTGACATGGGTAGAAAGAGGGCAGTTTGCTATATGTGGGATGAGACAGTGGCAAAAAGAGGGGCAAATGAAGTAAGCAGTTGTTTGCTTGACTATATAGAGCAGAATGTAAGAAATGGAGTTACAGAGTTCAGGTTTTGGTCGGACAATTGCCCCGGGCAAAACAGAAATCGTTATGCGTTCTTTCTCTAGTTTATTCGGCTTCAAAGTTTAACGTGACTATAAGACACCGGTTTCTCGAGAAAGGTCACACTCAGAATGAAGAAAACAGTGTGCACGCTCTTATTGAACGAGCAGCTGAGAAGAAAACCATTTACACTCCAGACGAATGGCGTTTGCTTGTTCACTGGGTCAAATGCACAGGAGATCCCTATGTAGTCCGTAACATGACACAAAATAATTTTTTTGAGCTAAAAGGTCACGTAAACAACAAAGTCTGGTGCAAAAATACGGAAGGCGTAAAGATTTCATGGAGCCGTGTCAGAGAGGTATTTGTAGATAAGTCAGAGCCTAATAAGCTACTATACAAATATGATCTCAGCGAAAATCATTATTTTACTGTTTTAATACGCTCAAATACACGCAATGCACTTTTTCCGTACTCTATAACTGACGTACAAAACACCTATCAATTTACCCAAAGATAAATATAAGGATCTCATTAGTTTAGTCGATTCTCGAATAATAGTACCAATACGCAGATTTTTTTACCTCTCTGCCAGTGAGCACAAATAATATTAGCATTATCAATAGCGATAGTGAAGATGACTGATTTATTATTAATGCTCAATCAACAATGAACCCTATTGCTGCGGTTAAAATTTATCTATAAAAGGAGAATGCGCTTATTGTTTTTATTTTCATTAATTAATTAGTATTTACACTATTTCATATTTGGATATAATATAATTTTATATGTTTGTGCATTGTGAAACTGTCACGTCTAAGTTTTATGTTTTAATATAATTAAAAAACTTTAAACTTTAGTTCAAAGTTATATGTCATACTCTCGTATTAGTTACCTACTTAAATTATTGTTATCGATTTTTTTATTTTTATTACTATTTGTTATAGTTCCTGTAAAATAGGTTAGACGCCTAGTACTTAGTTTGTTGATTTTGTAATTTTTGATTATTTTGTTCTTATTTGTTGATATTAAAGTTTATAAGTCTAATACACATTAAACATTATAGAAATAAGTGACATTTAGTTACACACTGAGAACTATTGATCAATAAAACCTTAATAACAAAAAAAAACCTTTTTATAATTTACTTAATTAGTATATACCTTTTTATCGTTAAGACCTTATGGTTGTGTATTTACTTATAATAAAGACATATGTGCGCATTTAACCAACAATTTTCCGAAGAATAAGGTTATGTGTCTATATGTGACCTACAGACATCCACAATAAAACGTCACATATGCATATAGGACAGGCTAGATTTTAAAATACAGTTCTTTAATTAACGATTTTAATGAATATCCATGCTTTATTATAGTCTATAGTACATACCAAAAAACTAATTGTCTAGTTTAAAAAACAAAAATGTTAGAGCGAAAATTGTGCAAGACTGTGTTCAAATCGCTCTCCTGTAAAGTAAAGGTTTTGCAAATGTTACTTTATTCTACGGATAGGTCGATATATATATATATATTATGCTCAGGAGCTAAGCACTCTTGCGAAATTTCAATTTTGCGAGCAACGCGCGTTCGATATCCGCCGGCGTCAATGAAAATATTGATTGCAACTTTAATGCAACGTGCTCGGCGCTAAATGAAAACATCTTAAGGAAACCTGAATGTCTTAGTAAAAAAAAAATTCGAAGATATGAGTGATTCGCTAACACGCATTGGGCAGCGCGGCGTACAGTTCTTTGTCCTAAAACTTGCTCAGAAATTAGAGAAGGCCGGTACCTAGCAGTGAGACGTATATAGGCTGTAACTTTAACTTTTGAAGGGGTATTTGCCTATGCTATGCAGATTTTCTTTTCTATTTGTTATTAGAAAAAGACTATATATCCATTTAATATTAGGTGAACTGTGTGCTCGTTTTATCACCCCTATTATAATTATAAAAAAAGGACTTTACTAAAAGCGAATAAGTGTTTGACAGTGGTAGAGCCACGCGGCAGCTTTGCCGTTGCACGTATGGGCCGGCTCAAACCGGGGTGGTACGACGACCTCACAGAATACCAGCGTGAAGTGGAAGCTCTGCTTTCGCGTTTCGTCTGGTGAGTGCAGGTGGCCGGAGGCCAAAATCCCCCCCCCCCCATCAACATGGTAGCGGAATTAAATAATGATAGACTACCACAGGAGGGTACCAGCACCCCTGGAGAATCCCTCGCTGAGCATCCACGACCATGTTTCTCCACTTCTGAGCGTGGGTGCTCAGGCTGCTCCGCGTCTTCTGGGGGGGGGGGGCAAAATTCCGCTCAAGACTACAACTGCTCGGGGCAAACGGAGCAACAAGACCAAGGCGACCCCTGCCACGCTGTCCGTGAATTTCTGCAATATCAGGGGACTTCACTCTAACCTAAACGCCGTCCACTACCATCTCGAGACGGCGAGGCCGGTTCTGCTCTTCGTAACCGAGACGCAGGTGTCCTCTCCGGCTAATGTCTCGTATCTCTCCTACCCGGGGTACAAACTGGAACACTCCTTTGTGCCTCGGGCTGGAGTTTGCGTTTACGTCAGAGAGGACTTCTGTTCTCGACGCCTCGGCAGACTTGAAGGTTCGCACCTGTCCATCCTTTGGCTACGCGTAGACAGCGACGACCATCCACGCGTTTACGGGTGCCTCTATAGGTCCCATAGCGGTAATGCCGAAACAAACCGACTCTTCGACCACGTCCAAATGGCGACGTCCCTTTAGGCTCCTCGGACCATTGTCTTGTCCGGAGTGTGGTGTCACTCACGCTGAAATCGCAGTTGCATTCTGTTTGGCACTATAGGTCAGCCGATTGGGATGGGATGCGGTCTTTCTTTGCATCCTACCCTTGAGGGCGGGTTTGCTTCTCGCCGGACGATCCCAACGTTGTTGCGGATTCTGTCGCTGATGTGGTACTTCAGGGTATAGGAACTTTTATTCCTTCCTCTGTGGTGCCCATTGGAGGCAAATCTCAGCCATGGTTTGGTCGCTCCTGTAAAATAGCATCACGCTATAAGCAGGAGTGCTACCAAGCCTGGGCTGACGCATCAGCGTCCCGTGATGTAAACACCAGCGCTATAAAAAAGAAGTATAATTACGCCTCTACGTCCGTCAAAAGAATCATCGCCAAGACAAAGTCAGAGCACATAGGCAGAATTGGCGAGAAACTAGTTCGCCTTCCT
Source organism: Parnassius apollo (assembly GCA_907164705.1). Lineage (NCBI taxonomy): Eukaryota > Metazoa > Arthropoda > Insecta > Lepidoptera > Papilionidae > Parnassius > Parnassius apollo. Next base: position 136,514 of record CAJQZP010000953.1, read on the forward strand.
TATGGAACCAGTGCATTCTGGTCTCTCGTCAAAGCTGTCCAGGGGAATTTCTGTCAACCATCTTTTCCATTTCTGCACAGGGAGGGTGACTCACTGGCCCATACCGCAAAGGAGAAAGCCGATCTTCTAGGCTCTTTCTTTGCGTCCAACTCGACTCTGGATGACGGGGGGAGTACGCCGCCGACCATCCCGCGGTGTGAGTGCTCCATGCCGGAAGTGCAGTTCACACAGCGCTCGGTTCGCAAAGCACTCCTCTCCCTGGACATCCACAAGTCAAGTGGGCCTGACGGAATCACCCCAATTATGCTGAGGACGTGTGCTCCAGAGTTGGCACCGGTTTTGACGCATCTTTTCCGGTACTCCTACTCCCTAGGCGTAGTTCCAAAATCATGGAAGACGGCTTTCGTCCACCCGATCCCTAAAAAAGGCGACCGCTCAGACCCGTCAAACTTCCGGCCTATCGCCATCACCTCCTTGTTCTCCAAAACAATGGAGTATATTGTAAACTGCCAGCTCATAAGGTACCTTGAGGATCACCAGCTGATAAGTGACCGCCAATACGGTTTTCGCCGTGGTCGGGTAGCTGGTGATCTTCTGGTCTACCTAACTCATAGATGGGCGGAGGCAGTAGAGTCCACGGGGGGGGGGGGCATTGGCCGTTAGTTTGGACATCGGCGGTCCACCACAGTATGTTTCAAAAGGAGTTTTCTTCCGCGTACAACCTCTCTGTGGAATAGTTTACCACCGGCGATTTTTTCGGACCGATACGACATGGGGACCTTCAAGAAAAGAGCTTACTCCTTTCTAAAGGGCCGGCAACGCACCTGCAATTCCCCTGGTGTTGCGGTTGATCATGGGCGGCGCTAGTCACTTAACATCAGGTGAGCCGCATGCTCGTTTGCCCCCTCTTCCATAAAAAAAAAGAAAAAAGTAAATAATATTATGATAATTAAACTGACACATAAACGACGTACTCTATCTACAATAACATAATCTTAAGACCTGTAATATCAAATTCAAAATAATATAAGCTTGTGAATAGAAAAGTTCTACAATCTTAAACTTAGTTCGTTGTTCTCCTGGCTAAAGGAAACGAGCACTTGTAATTCGAGAGTAAAGCTCGCTAATCCGCATATACTCTTGGAGTTTCATATACTCGATTCCGACCAAACGAGGAGAAATTATTGCTCACAATGTATATACATATTGTTTTAATAATATTTAAGATTTAATTTTATATCAAATAAATGTTAACAGCCAGAAATACAGCCAATGTATTTCACACAGTTGGATAAAGGCCCCCAGACAATAAAAGAGAAATCGTCAAACAATTTAGTCCCGTGTAGTAGAGAACTCTATTAGCCAAAAATATCTTTTGGTTTCCAATAGATGGCAGCCCAACCATATCGTTTACGCCAGACTTGATACATCCAGGCTGACAACAGAAGGAACGTAGAGCAACGTCAAAAATGCAAGAGGTCAATACACTTTTAAAGCGTACGAACAAAGCCAAATCTTTCTTACCGCTAGGAAGGCTCCAGCAGTAGATTTTTATTTTACAGTTACAATCTATCCAAAATTCTATCGCTGACCATAGGCTTTTCATATAGATTGCCTTATAAGAGGATGTTTGCTATAGTTGTTTCGTTTGGTTTGATTGGTGTGGTAGAGTTGGTAGCCACAGTTTTTTACTAAAGAAAAATTTGTTTTCGTACGTTGGACGTTTTTGGATAGAGAAAAAAGCACTAAACTCGCGTGACCGTAACGCTTAGATACATAAATAATGTTGTAAACATAGTTCGTGAAGCTGACAGTTTTTTTTAAGTTTTTATTAAGAAGACGCTACTCCTCATCTTCTTGTTTGTTGTCCCCTGTCACCTTTCACGACACCCACGGAAGGATATGCGTGGTGGATATTTTTACACCGTAAGTACACGGTCAACAGTAGACTTTTGCAGGCAGATAAAATGTAGAAGGAAAAGAATCAAGGTTAAGATTAATTTCTGCTCTGTTCAGGTTCTTATTAAAATAGTGAGTTCGTCAGTGGAACGTATATAAACTGTTACTTAGTTTCTTGGGAGATAGATTCTTAAATATTATATAAACATTTTGATTTCAATAATTTTGTAGGTATCGTGTACTAAAGAAACACCTAAAATAAACTTAACTATATAAATTATCTTAATTTTGTTGAAATACATCTGAAAGTTTCTTTTTGATTTCCGTTTTTCTAAATAAAATTCATAGTTGCTCCGAGACATTTACAATAAGTTTAGGAAAGTTCCTGCTTAAGTGTGCGCTCGTCTAGCTACAACGACCGTTTTTAATTTACTTAACAAAATCTTATCGCTCCGCTCGTTAATTTGCTCACAAGTGACTATCATAGGCGATTTCGGCGAGAAAATTGCAAACACACTTAGGGCGGGCTAGAACACCGTTGCAGTAATTACATACATTGTATACCCCGAGGTGTTCGGGCTTTATGTTCCTCGCGTTTGGCGTCTAGATCTTGTACGCGTTTGGCTTCGAAAGTGTTGATGGTTTGTTTTAAAATTCGATTCCATTTTTCCAGTCTTTAGCAAGGTACTTCCAAAAAGAGTGCTCGATATTACATTTTTTCATGTTCCTTTTTTAATAACCTACTATATCATAGGATGAGCTTCCCGCCTTTTCTGCGCTTGTGTTCTTGAAGCTAGTACATGACGCGATTAGCCTGTTGCGTCATGTACTAGCTTCGCGCGTAGGGTGTCGCGTGTAACTCTGTTGTCAACCATCCGAATAAAATAACCTTACTAACGCAAATTTCGCAGCATCAGTAGCGCCTCCATGCCGCAGATGTTAGCTCGACGTTGGACTTCCATATTTCTGACACAGTTGGACCAACGTATAACCATAATATTACGAAGACACTGAATATAGAATCTATCTAGAATTCGTAAGTGCTTGCAACAGAAATACCAATACTTAGAAGAATATAGAAGATTTGGCAGAAAAACCGCCCTTTAGACTGCTACCTTAGTAGTTAACCTAAGATCATGTGAACCAAAAATCTAGACTAAGCCTAGATTGAGCTGGGTCCGTAAAGGGTCAGAATGGAAGCCCGTAGCCATCAATTCGATATTTGTTTATTTTTGGTAATGTACATTTTTCGACGTTTCGTTCAGCTCTTCAAGTCCTGTGAGTAATACACAGCATGCGCTACATTTAATCTTTTCTGGGGCGCACACAACAACTCACCAAAGATTCGCCGCTATCGGATAAATGGTAAAGGACGGCAAACGAGACGAACAAAGAGAAAATTTGTTCTGCCCTTGCTTGTAGATGGTGCTTTAGGTGGCACACCGAATTCAGTATGGACTATTTTCATTGTAATCATAAATTTATTTTCGACCACAACACCATCTATCTATACAGGAACTCTATGTACATAGGAATCGTTAATTACTCGACTACAGTCTCATCTATCAAATCTTGGCTTAGCTGCGAACCGTAATATCTACTACAATAATTATATCCTATGACTATGATGTCTGTGGGTAGTACCAGAGTTGTACGACTACTTATTAATATTAGTTACCAACTTTGTATAAACCAAAATTACTGCGTGAATAAGTCAGTTATTAAAATATCGTCAGAAACAGGCTTAAAAGACACGGGAAAATAATACGACAAGCTATGAAGTTTCATGATATAGCCATTTTGTCTCAGACAGATAACTATACTCTAGTTTATAAGGCTATTTGTCAGCTTACTCTCAAGAAAGAGCAAAATAATAGCAAAGTTTGGAATTTGTTATTAAATTGTATGTTTATTGTTTTCACGATATAAGCAGTCTTCATTTCATATGTCCGTCGAAAATTATACGTTTTTCATACAAGATGGAAGGATGACAAATGAGTACACAGCCCAACTGATGGTAATTGGATTTTTTGGTCTAATTACCTATTCACTGCTGAACATAGGCCTCACAAATAAATTAGGGACTTACGTGTATTGACCTTGCAGTGATGATTTATAATTATTCGTTCCATTACAGCCTATAGCAGTCCACTGCTGAAATAGATCCTCCCCCATATATTGCCTAATGGGGGGATTGTGTCATAGTTGTCACGCTTGGAAACCGGGTTGTCAACTGCATTTTTAATATTTTGAATAGTTATCAGGAAGACGCTGATACCTTATTCCCTCTGTCACCTCTTAGATCTTAGACACCCTCGGGACGATATGAGCTAGTGGATATATTTAAACCGCCACTACACGGATAGTATGAACATATACTAACTACTCTTTCCTCTCGTGAGTGTAGTGAGGGGCATCAGAGGGAAACAAACAAGAAGAAGCACTGCAGTGTCTTCCTATTATAAACAAAAAGCTACGGTTGCCCACTTGCCAGCCAGGAAACAGTAGTAATATATCCCACCTATGAGGTCAATCTAAGCGTAAGCTGTAACGATAACTACTAGACCATTTATCATCGTCATCATCATAGTCACAAAATTCACTGCTGCACTTGACATACCCTTAACTGCCTCAGCAGCCAGCCTGAAACAGTATCAAATATCCCACCTATGAGGTCAATCTAAGCGTAAGCTGTAACGATAACGGTACGGTACAGGACTACTTATTTGATCATCGTCATCATCATTAGTCCCACAAAATTACTGCTGCACTTAACACCCCTTAACTGCCTCAAGGAGGCAGTAAGGATGTCTAAAAACAAACCCACCCAATCTACCACACGGCATCATCATTAGTCCACAAAATCTCACTGCTGCACTTTGACATACCCTTAACTGCCTCATATGGAGGCAGTTAAGGGGATGTCTAAGTGCAGCCAGCCAGGAAACAGTAGCAAATATCCCACCTATGAGGTCAATCTAAGCGTAAGCTCTAGCGATAACGGTACGGTATAAGATTTTTGATCATCGTCGTCATCATTAGGCTCACAAAAGTTCACTGCTGCACTTAGACATTTAATACGTGGTAGAGCCATGCTGCAGTTGTATTAGTAGTATAGTTGAAGTACGAATGGGTCGACTCGACCGGGGAAGGACCACGCTCTCACATAATACCGGCGTCAAATAGTAGTATAATGCTGAGGCGTTTCGTATGGTGAGTGTAGAGAACCGGAGACCCTTTTTACTGGAAACGAAGCATTCCATCTTAGTCCTCACGGGTGACAACGCATCTGCAATTTGATTCATAATCAAAGATAGATGTGGATATCTACGGGCCGCAGCAACCACTTACCATCAGGTGGACTGTGTGCTCGTTTGTCACACTATCTTATTTAAAAAAATCCTATTTAACCTAACCACCATACCTGGCAGGCAGGTTGGATACGGTAGCTATTCACTATATTAGTTGTTATCAGAAATATGCTCCCTGTTGCCTCTATCGACCCCCACGGGACGATATGGTGTAGTGGAAATTCTTTCACTTTATATATTCTATAATTATATTTTATTCTATATTTGCACAATTCATAATATTATGTTGATAACAACAAATACGATTAAACTTTATTCGTCTAAATTTATTTCTAGGAAGATGAGCAATGACTGCACGTGGTTAATGAAATTATCTTCTCTCTGCTTAGCGTAAAAGGTGATGCTTCCTCCAGTGTAAACGGTTTTTGACTTTAGCCGTGCTTAAACTTAGTTATGGAAAATGAGAAAGTTATAATAGTATTTCATATCTAATCTCTTATTCTGTTTTTAATGTATATTTTTATTTTATTTTTTTTATTATTCATTCACGTATACCAATATTGAGTCCCCAATACCACGGTAATTAAGTTCAAAGGCGGTGAGGTGGTGGTGTATTATATCTCTCATAAATCTATTACCCACGTTAGGCCTAATCAATCAATCAATCAATTTATTTATTCGTTTTCACAGGTCTGACGGCTGAGGCCTGAGGTAATGAGTACGTGCGACAATGTACGTGGTAGATCCACGCTGCGGCTTTAATATGATTGTAGCACAAATGGGTCGGCTCGACTGGGGAAAAAACTCGCTCTCACAGAATACCAGCGTAAAACAGCAGCTTAATACTCCTGTGTTTCGTGTGGTGAGTGTTGACATCCGGAGACCCTTTTCATTGGAAAAGAGGCATTCCATCTTAGTCCTCGGGGGTGACAACGCATCTGCGTTTTCATATTTAATCGAGGATAAATGTAGATGTCTATGAACCACAGCATCCACTTACCATCAGGTAGACTTTGTGATCGTTTGTCACGCTCATTCTATAAAAAAAAGCAAAAAGGAAAACCAATGGATTGGAATAATTTGCCAGCATCTGTTTTTTTGATAACAAAGTGGAGCGTCTTCAAGGCAAGAGTTAGTAGCCTTTATTTATGCTTAACTAGTGCGATATGAAAATATTTTACCTCATTAACACCTTATATAAGGTACCACTTCAGCTCACTAATCCGTTGAGCTATGTCGGTCACTATGGATCCACTGCGTATGTCCTCATTTCTGAGTTTATCTCGGAGAGAAACTTTGAGCATAGCTCTCTTTATAGCTTGATGAGCGACCTTGATTTTCCCCATACAACAAGCAGTGAAGAACCACGTCTCAGATTCGTAAGTAATCACTGGTAATACGCACTCGTTTCGTTTTCAAGTTTTGAGGTATACCTAATGAATACATGTGGCGTAATTTTCCGAATGCTGTGCGATTTGAATCCGTCGATTGACCTCTCTCGGTCGAAGTTGGATCTACCTAGTCAGACTATAAGTTCCAGGTTAACATATTCGTCAACTACTTCGAGCTTAGTGCTCCTAACAACTACCGCCATGGATGGCACGTAGACGTTACGCATGACTCATGTTTTTTCCACGTTCATTTTAAGACCTACCGTTGGGAGGCACTATTGAAATCATTTAGCATAGTGCGGAGGTCCCGCAGAGATTGTTCCATAAGGACTATATCTGTCTGCAATCGGATAGCCATCGTAACCCTACTGTATAATCACTACAGCCCTTCAATATAACGACTGTCAACTTGGCATCGGTAAAAGAACTGTAGCAGTACCCAAATTTCAACGGAATCAAAGACTTTCTCATAGTCTACAGACGTAAGGCCAAGTGGCAGATTTTACTCTTCGATTTTATGTACAATGTTCTGATGGATATATATATGTGGTCTAAGGTACTAAATTCTTTCTGGAAACCGGCTTGATCGGGAGGATGGAAGTCGTCGATTCTGCGTGAAAGATGATTCGTAATAACTCTATAAAACAGCACATAGAAGCGGCTCAGAAAAGAAATCGGTCTGTAGTTCTTCAGAAGAGCGTTCTAGATTTTCTTGACGAATAAGACCACCACTTCACACATGAACATGACATGAAATATCATGCCTCCGGATTAGTCCCACCATAGAAAGAAGAACTATGGAGCTGCTGAATCACTTCACATACCGGTTTTCTGGTTCAAGCTGGTAGCTTTCAGAAGATCCGCAGTAATTGCATTCTCGCCTGGCGATTTGCCGTTTTTAAGGTGCTGGAGAATGCTCACTCGGATCGGTCCGCGATATCGTCAGAATATCAGAAAGGTGCTACTGCCTAATTCCTGTTTTTTTTTCTTTGTCGTCTTTTAATAAGTATTCTTATAATCTATTTCGAATTAAAATGACTCTATACAATTGTATTCAAACGGATTACTCGTATCTTTTCTTCTAAGTAATCCGAATTGCTATGTTCTAGAAAATTCTATATGCAGCAGTAGATCATAAACAATACTATGTTTAGTGGACGTTCAGCGTCGTTTATAAACCGCCTATTAGCCAAATAATAAATAAAATCGGGATCTGTATTTGGCACGACACCAACATCGTTCCCTCAAAGCAACGCACTATTAATTGCTATAACATCATGTGCGTGTTAATAAATTAAGCTTACTAACTGGTGGAGCGACGAGCCTAAGGTTACCGAACTCCAATTCCCCGGTCGAGCCTTGAGCCTATTACGCGAGATGTTAAACCCAAATGGACTGTATATGCGAAATGCTTCTTCGTTTACACAAAATGGCGACTATAGCACGCGGTTTCCCATACAATGCACTCGCTCTTCCCTAAATGAACTATTATTTGCCAAATCTATGAAAGGAATCCTGCTTGATTAGGAGAAAATGAAAATTGGAGCGGATTAACTATTAAACACAATTATATCAAGCAGGAACTAGTAGGAATGTTCACTCACCGGGGTGTTGCTTCTATGCGGCTTGGGCACTATGTTATGTTGCTGCGCTGCGAACTCTGGAAGACACTCTGGGTCCCCAGAGATGCTTTCTTGTCCGGTGACGCGTCGGGAGAGAGTGCGGTGCGTGACTATTTCTCACACGAGGTGAGGCGGGTTTCCTGGAGCTCGACTGCTTCAGGCTAAGCGGTTATGCTAGCGGTGCGCGTGGGTAATAGCCCTTCTATGACACTATTGTCTTAAGCGGTGTGGTTCCAACGACGAGCGCGACGGGTAGAGAGACTGCGCGTCGGCCGCGCGTGCCTTTTATTCCTTCGGTTGCGATGATCGCGTGATATTCTAGAATCATCTTCTCTCCCCTCCCACCCCACCACCCCGATGTGTCGATAGGAGGGTATGAATGTTATCGTTTGGAAAGGCATAAACGATTTGGCAAACCTACCGTCAAATATAAATAAAATACGAATGGTTTTCCGCGCAACCATCTCACCCGCCCTTGAAGGATTTCCTTCAAAATAACTAAAACAACTAGAGCTAAGATCAAACTGACAAATAACTAACGCTAAGATTACCTAAATTCAAATACAATCTCTAATCTAGAAAGCTAATTTAAACTATGGAAGAGGCAAGGGGTACAAACGAACAACAGGACGCATGTAAGACCCAACTGTGGTCTTAACGCGAGCTACCCTAATTACTCCGTCGGAACCGGGAAAGACCTCTTCGACAATTCCTAATGGCCAATGGAGAGGCGGCGTATTCTCTTTGGTGAGCACAACCACAGTTCCTACAGTTAAAGGCTCAGTTGCTGTGTTCCATTTTTGCCGAGACTGCAAAGTACGCAAGTATTCCATCACCCATCGTTTCCAAAACGATTGGTAACGGTCTAATAATTTGTGGCGTGCGGAAATGCTAAGTCTATTCTCATCCATATCTACGGCGGGCAAATACTTTAAAGGCGTTAAATTCAAAAAATGTGCTGGAGTTAGAGCCAGTGGCTCCGAAGGGTCACTAGACAACGTACGAAAAAGTGGGCGACTTTTCATTACGCACTCAATTTGAGCGAGCACCGTACTTGGCTCTTCGAAGGACAAAATTTGATCTCCTATTACTCGTTATAAGTGACTCTTTAGACTCTTAATATTAGTCTCCCAATTACCCCCAAAATGACTCGCGGCTGGGACGTTCAGAGACCACTCGATGCGGTTCTCGGCTAGAATGTGAGCGAACTCCGAATTATAATACTTGCTAGCTAAGAGCTCATGTAGTTCTGATAAAATACGTTTTGCACCGACGTAGTTCGTACCGTTATCCGAATACAATTTACTTACAGGGCCACGGCGGGATAGACATCTTTTAAATGCACCCATAAAGCCTGCTGTGCTTAGATCACCAACGAGTTCTATATGCACCGCCCTCGTAGTTAGACACACGAAAATGCAGACGTAAGCCTTTGTGGATGACGCCCGCGAGTGAGCGTGACCTTAAACGGACCAGCGAAATCAGACCCGGTGTGCGTAAAGGACTTTACTGATTGTATTACTCGACAAGATCTAAGTTCCGCCATTTCCGGAAATGACGGCTTGGGGCGTGTCCGAAAGCAAGCTATACATCTATGCACCCGATTGCGGATTAAATTACGTGCAGAAAGAATCCAATAATTCTGACGCAAGATCAATATCAACAAGTCGGGGCCAGCGTGCGAATTCAATTTATGATGGTAATCGACTAATAAATTCATGATATGGTCTTTACGCGGTAAAACTATAGGGTGCCGTTGGTCGAAACTCAACTGCGAGTTGGACAAGCGTCCACCTACCCTTACAATCCCATCCTGTAAAAATGTCTTAAGGCGTTGAAAGGCACGACTACAAGCTCTATTCGATTGTAATCTTGTAATTTCTTCCGAGAAATGCGCACGTTGAAGTTCATGCAATACTAGCAACTCGGCATAGTCGTAATTGGACGCTAAGACATACAAACTTCGCGGTAAAAGCTTCGCGAATCGGCAAACGTAAATTACGCTACGCAATAATTTCGACCAAGAGGACAAGCGGTTCGCCAAAGCAATGATTGGAGAAACCTCGCTCGAAACGTTCGCCACTAGAGCGTGTCTCTTCTCTTCCGGCGGTTGTGACACTGAAGAAGGTTCGAAATCGGTTATTGGCCATTGCGAGGGATCCAAGTGAACCCAAGAAGGTCCGTGGAACCAAAGCGGGTGGTCCATTATTTGCATCGGGGTGAGTCCACGGGATAGACAATCGGCAGGGTTTTCCGTACCGGACACGTGATAAAAGTTCTGCGTTTCTATCTCGTCTAGGATCTTGGCCACTCGGTTCGCGACAAACGTATCCCAACGGTGGGGTGAAGAATGAACCCAGCATAAGGCGATGGTGGAGTCGGAAAAGGCAAATATCCTTTCTATGTGAACTCTATCCCTACATGCGCTGATAACTGCGGTAATAAGCTTGGTGAGTAATAATATTGCGCAAAGCTCCAAGCGCGCCAGAGAGACAACCTTACGGGGGGAGACTCTCGACTTAGAACTAATGAGGCTAATCGAATTTCTACCATTATTCTGGACGTGGAAATATACAACGCCCCCGTAAGCCTTCTCGCTGGCGTCTGCAAACCCAACGACCGTGGTGACGATATTACTATCGATGTTAATATGAAGCGGTATTTTAATTTAGTAAAGGAAGTTCCTCTCTAAAACGCTGCCACAACCGAACAATGCTGTCAGGCGGCGAGTCATCCCAGTCGCATTCAAATAACCAAAGTTGTTTAATCAAAAGCTTAGCGTATAATACCACCGGAGCTACGAAACCCATGACATCCCATAATCTAGCAACGCATGACAGTATTGTGCGCTTTGTGCATTTCTCTACGGGTGGATTTACCTTAAGGCTAAACATGTCGGACTCTGGTGACCAACACAGACCGAGCACCTTGTGTGTATCAGAATCGTCGAATTCCTTTATCGCAGAAAGACGGTGTGATAGTGGGATTGTGTCTAAAACCGGACGCGAATTACTAGTCCACTTGACAAGATCGAATTGACCTGATTTCATGAGCTTTATAACCTCGGCGGTGGTTAGGGTGGCTTCCTCCTCGCTATCGACCGAGTATACAAAATCATCCATATATAAACCGCTCTCAATTCCCTCTCAGCTTTAGGGTAAGAGGGACCTTCATCGTGGGCGAGCTGTCTCACCGTGCGTAACGCATGAAATGGGCTCGACTTTAAACCAAAGCAAACGCGGTTAAATTCGAACACCATTAGAAGTTCCTTTGGGTTGAAACGATATAAAATGCGTTGGAATCTACGGTCGCATTCACGGACCCCTATGCAAAGAAACATTTGGCGAATATCGGCGGATAGTGCTATACTAAACAAACGAAAATTGGCTATTATATTAAATAAACTGCCCTGTAAATTTAGCCCACTATAGAGGATATCGTTAAGCGACAGGTGAGTGCTAGTTTTAGCACTAGCGTCGAGCACTACACGTAACTTAGATGTAAGTTTGTCCTCCCTAATGACCCCGTGGTGTGGTATTAAATACGACGGTGTGTCTTCGTAGTTATCTAATTTCGAAGCCACAAGTGATATGTAACCTTCCCTTATATATTCGTTAATGACGCCGTCATAAGCTTCTTTTAACTGGGGTAAAGCGAGCATCCTACGCTCCAAGCTGTAGAAACATTTTTCCGCCATTTGACGTGAATCGCCGAGAGATAAAGCATCTCCTTTAAAGGGTAGCGCTACACTATATCTACCGTCGCGATCACAAACGGTCGTGCGGACGTAAATTTCCTCGCATAATCTATCATCTGAGCTAGCTATGGGTGGGACGTTCACCTCCTCCATCTCCCAAAATTTGCGGACTAACTGCTCGAGCGGTTTTACAGCCATAAACAATAAGAGGTTGCCGAAATATTATCTATGAGGGGGGCGGAGCCAACGATGACATAGCCGAATACGGTTTCCAGTGCGTAAGGAGCGGTATGCGAGGAGTTGCCCCTGACCTTATTATTTAACAAAAGATGAGGGAAAAGCGATGCTCCGATGAGCATGTCTATGTTTCCAGGAACGGCGTAAATGTCGTCTGCTAGAGTCAAATTTTTAAATTCAATCATTGCCGAGATGTTAACCGAAACAGTTGGCAGCCGTTCAGTGACCTATCTACTACTAGTGCATTCATATCAAAGTTAACATTACGATCTATCCGAGAATAAAATTTTAAATTTATATATCCCTGGGTAACTTTACTAGTACCTCCGATGCCTTTGACTACGGGACATGAAAGTGACCTATTTATTACTAAGCCTAAGCGCTGACAACATTGTCGCGTTATAAAGCTATTTTGGGCTCCGCTGTCCAGCAGTGCATGGACGCCTTATTCGTTTCCACGCGAATCCCTTACCAAAATACGTGCCGTACCCAGTAACAAGTTTGAAGAAGGTTGTGCTCCTATATTTGCCAATGAGCACAGAGCGACATCACCAGGTCGACCGCTAGAATCGTTGACTTTATTAGGGGTGAATTCCTTGTCCGCTTTACTTGACGCAGATATGTTGCTATTTTCGAAATGTAGCAACGTGTGATGTTTTCTGGCGCACTTGTTACACGCGGAACTAGAATTGCATTTTGCAACTAAATGCTTATCGCTTAAGCAGTTCAGACATAGGTTGTTTGTCTTTACTATTTTATAACGTTCGCTTGGTGAATATTTACGAAAGGTCGCACAATTATATAAATTACCGTGTTTATCTTTACATATGATACAGGCATGCAGAAGTGGTGCCGACGTAGCGGTGACGTACGTTAACGACCCTGCTGTTTTAGATGGTTGAGTCTGTCTACAGTCGACGCATTTTTTAATTTCTTGTTTAACGTTCGGGGAGCGCTGCATCACCTTAATTCAACAAAGGAAGGAATCTCCGAGCTACGATGCTCCATTTCAAACGCACGCACGGTGTCGGGGTCTAATTTTTTAAGTGCAATATGGAGAAACACCAAGTCCATAAGGTCATTAAATTTCAAGTTCTTAAGTGCAGCCACCGATGCCACAAATTTATCTAAAAACTGCTCTAAGCCGTTGATGTTTGCGGATGATATAGGTTTAAGATCGAATATCTGGTTCAAATATTCGGAAGCTGACATTCTCCTATCTTCATATTTAGTTTTAAGCGTTTCGAATATTAACAAGTAATTGTTTGCTGTAGGTGTAAAACCCGAGCAAATTGACTGTGCCCTGCCACTAAGTTTACTAATTAAATAATATAATTTTTCAGCGTCCGATAACGATGGGTTATTATGTATATTGTTTTGAAAACTACTGAATAAGAAGGGCCATGTCTTAATATCACCATTGAATACCGGAATATTTATTGGCGGCAACCTAATTGAGTCACGAGGACGTACCTGAATTTCCAGCTTTGTTTCGTTTTGAGATGGAGACTGTAAGAGCTTCGCCGTTCTTTTCACGCGACACAACATATCTTCAAATGCTAGAAGCTGTAGGTAGTTCACTATATATTTCGGGTCGATTTGGTAATTCCAAATGATTAATTTGGTCTAATATCCTTTCGTAATCCATCCGCAAAGAATCCACCGTTTCAATTTAATTTAAAAAAGTTTTCCGCACTGCTTCTACATTAATGTTCTTTATGTGATCACTAATACTTTGTATACGTGAAAAAAGTATGTCCCTCTTGGCATAAAGCGTTTTAATTTTAATTTCATTTCCACTAACTGCCATTTTAAATTATTGTAATTAATATTATATTAATCACAATTAATCGCACAACGCTGGAGGATGGACACGCGTGCCGTATTACGTCTTTTAATTGAACACCTGTACAGCGAGCCGAGGTGACGCGCGTCGCTCGCCGAACTCAATATATTTTTTAAAATACAAAACGCGTGTGATTACACTGTTTAAATTACTAACAAAATTTAAACCAAATACAAACACTATTTAAATGAACAATTCTATTTGCGAGTAACTAACCAAAATTTAAAAACAAATTTAAACTAAACGAATACTATTAAAATGAATAATTAATTCTATTTGCAAGTAACTAACCAAAGTTTAATATTAAACTAAACGAACACTGTTTAAGTCTATTCCATAAATTAGAGTGCATTGTCTAAGTAATTAATCTAATAATTCGACCAGAAAATGGTTGAACGACTACTAAACACCAGTCCAAATCCGGCTCGAAGGACCATAAAATGGTGGAGCGACGAGCCTAAGGTTACCGAACTCCAATTCCCCGGTCGAGCCTTGAGCCTATTACGCGAGATGTTAAACCCAAATGGACTGTATATGCGAAATGCTTCTTCGTTTACCCAAAATGGCGACTATAGCACGCGGTTTCCCATACAATGCACTCGCTCTTCCCTAAACGAACTATTATTTGCCAAATCTATGAAATGAATCCTGCTTGATTAGAAATAAATTGAGCGGATTAACTTAACACAATTATATCAAGCAGAAACTAGTAGGAATGTTCACTCACGATAGGAGTGTATGAATGTTATCGTTTGGAAAGGGATAAACGATTTGGCAAACATACCGTCAAATATAAATAAAATACGAATGGTTTTCCGCGCAACCACTAACAAAATATGTACATGAAGAAAAATACTTAACTTTAATCAAATCTGATGATGTTTGTAGTATGGCAGGAAAATTCAAAGTTTGTTAAGACAGAAATGTTTCATATTACAACAAAAAATGGAACCAAAATTTTTAACTTTCATAAGATTTTATTAGTTTATTTTGGCAGCAATAATTCCCATATTATGTTTATCTCTACTTAGCCTTATGGTTGACTGGATTTTATTATTTGTGCATAAAAGTTTAAATGAAATAATTAAACATATGCAAGTGGTATTTGCAATCAATAAACACCTGTAGCTAATATCAGTCAATGAAGGTTAGGATGCGTATCTCCCTCTGAGTACTAAGATGTGTTTCCAGCCTGTTATTATACTGGCTCCCTATACCTTTCAGTCTGAAGCACAAGCTCTACGATTTTGCAATTGAAAAGGCTAAGATGAAAGTACCCAGACGAACTCTTATGCCGCAAAGAAGGTCAACCACGTAGCCACCAGAAAATCGTGGAGCCAATTGTCCCGATTTCTAATCCAACTTGAAGTGACCAGAAAATGGTCGCGTTAATGACCAGAAAAAAATGCGGCGTTAGTGTCTCGGGTTCGATTCGTGGGTCAAGCCAAAACCCTATTATGCGGGATCGATTTTCTTGGTGAACTGTATGCGTGGTTGCCTATAACCAAACAAGATGGCTGATGTAGCACGTGGCAATCTTGTACGATGCACTCGCTGTCCTCCAATCTATTATTTAGGCAGTGTCCCGAGATGGGATTCTACTTGAGCTGTTAGGGGAAAGAAAATATAGTTAAGAAAATTAACATCTCATGGCAAACCAAGGAACACTTACCAAGTGGGCTTCTTTCTGCTAGCGATCCCGAGGACGACGCTGATGGTGTTGTGATTCGTTGGAAGAGAGTGGTGCGCGACGTCAAATTGCACTATGCAATGCGGTTATTACGAGGGATGTTACCGGAGTGATTTGTTATACCAAGCAAACAAAAACTTTTTGTGTTTATTTTAAAAACTTTTTGAAGTGAAAACTTTTCAAGTGAAAACTTTTGAAGGGGAAACTTTTTAACACTTTGGATGGAAAAAAAGCACTAACTCACGTGACCGTCACTCTCAGATACATAAATTTGATGTAAGTAAAGTAAATTGAAAATATAATTGATTCAATGAAAAAATGAAAAAATTGGTTTGCATTTTATAGTATTATATACTTATTCGTTCTGATGTAAAACAGTGTAATTAATGAACATTTTTATACTATGATTTTATATTGATAAAAATAATTACTAATAAAAAATACTTCTTACAATTATATTTCTTAATAACCCAAATAATATTTAAACGTTTGTGAAGCTAAGAAGTTTTCACTTCGGAAGTGCATTCCTACGACTGACAGTTTTTTTTTCTTTTACTATTTTGAAAATAAGCACAGAACCAATCTTATAAATACAGTTCCACAAGATTGAATAAGAATAAATGGCGTTATGTCTCAAGGGTACGCTGCTGAAGCAAGCCAAGTAAGGCGCTCAACGTCTTTTTCATTATTCTACTAATAGTGATTTATGAGCGAAAATGATCCCAACGATAAAATATTGTTAGCTTGTAGGCTTCACTAGATTTGTGAGAAATTTGATCACAATATTTTACATTGCGTTTCAACTTTAAAAATATTGCAAAAGTTTTATTTCTTATTCTATATTATACGAATACTACAAATAGAATAAAACAAATTTTACAGATTTTATTGCTCGACATTTTTACTTTTTATTTCCCGATGTTAAGATGCTCATCGGTAATCATAGTTTGATGAACTTAATGTGAGTATTCGATACGTTAACGATGCGTTTTAAATTAATTTTATTCAAAACTACGTCTACGCACTTTACTTCGATAAATTGTAACATGTAAAGAATATGGTAAAAGTAGTTTTTAACAGTGGTAGAGCCACGCGGCAGCTTTGCTGTTGCACATATGGGCCGGCTCAAACCGGGGTGGTACCACGACCTCACAGAATACCGGCGTAAAGTGTAAGCTCTTCTTCCGCGTTTCGCCTTGCGAGTGCAGGGGGCCGGAGGCCCAAATCCCCCCCCCCCCATCAACATGGTAGCGGAATTAAATAATGATCGACTACCCAAGGAGGGTACCAGCAACCCTGGAGAATCCCTCGCTGAGCATCCACGACCATGTTTCTCCACTTCTGAGCGTGGGTGCTCAGGCTGCCCCGCGTATTCTGGGGGGGGGGGGGCAAAATTCCGCTCAAGACTACAACTGCTCGGGGCAAACGGAGCAACAAGACCAAGGCGACCCCTGCCACGCTGTCCGTGAATTTCTGCAATATCAGGGGACTTCACTCTAACCTAAACGCCGTCCACTACCATCTCGAGACGGCGAGGCCAGCTCTGCTCTTTTTGACCGAGACGCAGGTGTACTCTCCGGCTGATGTCTCGTATCTCTCCTACCCGGGGTACAAACTGGAACACTTCTTTGTGCCTCCGGCTGGAGTTTGCGTTTACGTCAGAGAGGACATCTGCTCTCGACGCCTCGGCAGACTTGAAGGTTCGGACCTGTCCATCCTTTGGCTACGCGTAGACAGAGACGACCATCCGCGCGTCTACGGGTGCCTCTATAGGTCCCATAGCGGTAATGCCGAAACAGACCAACTATTCGACCACGTCCAAATGGCTGCAGATTCGTTGCTACAGCAGATCCCCTCCGCAGAGATCGTGATCCTCGGCGACTTTAACGCCCATCACGCCGAATGGCTTGGTTCACGTTTAACCGATCATGCGGGGAGATCTGTTCATGATTTTGACTTGGCATATGGTCTGACACAACTGGTTACTTCGCCTACGCGGATTCCAGATGTGGAGGATCATGCACCTTCCCTGTTGGACCTTCTGCTGACCCCCTAGATTCCGTCGACGCCCCTTTAGGCTCCTCGGACCATTGTCTGGTCCGGAGTGTGGTGCCACTCACGCTGAAATCGCGGTTGCATTCTGCAGGCTGCCGCCGTGTTTGGCACAATAGGTCAGCCGATTGGGATGGGATGCGGTCTTTCTTTGCATCCTACCCTTGGGGGCGGGTTTGCTTCTCGCCGGATGATCCCAACGTTGTTGCAGATTCTGTTCCTGATGTGGTACTTCAGGGTATGGAACTTTTTATTCCTTCCTCTGTGATGCCCATTGGAGGCAAGTCTCAGCCATGGTTTGGTCGCTCCTGTAAAATAGCATCATGCTATAAGCAGGAGTGCTACCGAGCCTGGACTGACGCATCAGCGTCCCGGGATGTAAACACCAGCGCTATAAAAAGAAGTATAATTCCGCCTCTAGGTCCTTCAAAAGAATCATTGCCAAGGCAAAGTCAGAGCACATAGGCAGAATTGGCGAGAAACTAGTTCGCCTTCCTTCTGGAACCCGTGCATTCTGGTCTCTCGCCAAGGCTGTCCAGGGGGAATTTCTGTCAGCCATCTCTTCCATCTCTGCACAGGGAGGACGACTCACTGGCCCATACCGCAAAGGAGAAAGCCGATCTTCTAGGCTCTTTCTTTGCGTCTATCTCGACTCTCAATGACGGGGGGAGTACTCCGCCTACCATCCCGCGGTGTGAGTGCTCCATGACGGAAGTGCACTTCACACAGCGCTCGGTTCGCAAAGCACTCCTCTCCCTGGACATCCACAAGTCGAGTGGGCCTGACGGAATCCCCCCAATTGTGCTGAGGACGTGTGCTCCAGAGTTGGCACCAGATTTAACGCGTCTTTTCCGGTACTCCTACACCCTAGGCGTTGTCCCAAAATCATGGAAGACGGCTTTCGTCCGCCCGATCCCTAAAAAAGGCGACTACTCTGACCCGTCCAACTACCGGCCAATCGCCATCACCTCCTTGTTCTCCAAAACAATGGAGTCCATTGTAAACTGCCAGCTCATGAGGTACCTTGAAGATCACCAGCTGATTAGTGACCGCCAATACGGTTTTCGCCGTGGTCGGTCAGCTGGTGATCTTCTGGTCTACCTAACTCACAGATGGGCGGAGGCAGTAGAGTTCAAGGGGGAGGCATTGGCCGTTAGTTTGGACATTGCGAAGGCCTTCGATCGGGTTTGGCACAAAGCGCTTCTTTCGAAGCTCCCTTCCTATGGGCTTCCCGAGAAATTGTGCGATTGGATCACCAGCTTCCTCAATCGTTGTAGACAGTGCAAGCTCCGATTGCAAGCCTATTAATGCTGGTGTTCCACAGGGCTGCGTGCTATCGCCAACGCTGTTTCTTCTGCATATCAATGACATGTTGCATACCCGTAACATTCATTGCTATGCAGATGACAGCACTGGTGATGCTCCTTACACCGGCCTAGCCAATATTTCTCGGGAAAACTCTCCGAGTGCCGGGACAAACTTGTGTCTGAAGTCGAGTCTCTGCTGGACAGAGTCTCGGATTGGGGGGCGACTAAATCTAGTCCAGTTTAACCCCCAGAAGACACAAGTTTGCGCGTTAACCGCTAAAGAGAACCCCTTTGTCGTATCTCTTCAGTTTCAAGGCACTCCCCTTGTTGCCTCAGCCAGTATCGGAATTCTCGGCGTCGACATATCGAGTGACGTGCAGTTTCGTGGTCACTTGGAAGGGAAGGCCAAATTGGCCTCTAAAAAGCTTGGCGTGCTCAGCAGAGCGGGACAGTATTTCATGCCGGCACACCGCCTGCAACTTTACAAGGCGCAGGTTCGGCCGCACATGGAATACTGTTCCCATCTCTGGGCTGGGGCTCCCCAGTACCAGCTTCTTCCACTTGACCGCATCCAGCGCAGAGCGGCTCGAATCGTCGACGACCGAGTGCTTTCCGATCGGCTCGATTCACTGGCGCTGCGAAGAGATGTTGCATCTCTTTGCGTATTTTATCGCATCTATCACGGGGAGTGCTCTGAGGAATTGTTCGGATTAATCCCAGCCGCCAAATTTCGTGAATCGCACTACACGTCAAACGTCCCGGTACCATCCACACCATCTGGATGCTTGGCGGTCCACCACTGTACGTTTCACAAGGAGTTTTCTTCCACGTACAACCTCTCTGTGGAATAGTTTACCACCGGCAATTTTTCCGGACCGATACGACCTGAGGACCTTCAAGAAAAGAGCTTACTCCTTTCTAAAGGGCCGGCAACGCACCCGCAATTCTCCTGGTGTTGCGGTTGATCATGGGCGGCGGTAGTCACTTAACATCAGGTGAGACACATGCTCGTTTGCCCCTTCTTCTATAAAAAAAAGTTAGAGAGAAGGTGGCAAAGAGCTACAGTATCCACTTATAATCAGGTGGACAGTGTGTTTATTATATTTTCTTTGAGATAATGCCGCTATTCATAAGACAAGCAGTCTTTCAAGTAAGAGACTTAAAAACCACAATTCGTGTTTTTGTCTATATTTTGGTTAAAAATAGTGGGCTGGGTAAAGATAACAGCGGACGTTCTTAAACTGGTAACAATGTCCCAAACATAACGCTGTGAATTTTAGGTTTATTTTTTTTAATTGGATATGCCCCATCACTGACCGTTCAGTAGTAATAAATCACATCCGACATTCAATAGCGAGCAACGAATACGAGCCAGTTTTATATGCAACTGATGATGAAAATAATCCATCAAGCATTGGCAGCGTAAGCGAAACCACTGCTCCATTTTTATATCGTGGAATATCCACAGAGTAAGACCACACTTAAAGGCGAAAGAGGAAAATCAAACAAGAGACAAACAGCCAAGCTATGCTACCATGACAAATATTCCCCTTATAAGAATGCCTGAATAAGGAAAGCCTGTACATCGGTATACGTTTGATAGGCTGTAATAGACTAGGGCCGATGCAGATGCAAAGGCGAAACCTTTTGCTAGTATCATAAATGGAGTGGAGTAAAAGGCTGAAGTAATTATTGACAAATTGACAAGTGCAATTATCGGAAGTAAACAGAACCAAAAGATTCAGAAATTCAAAACCATCATCATCATCATCATCATTACATCCCTTCACAAGTCCACTGCTGAACAAAGGCCTTCCCCAAGTAATCCCACAATGCACGGTCCTGAGCCACCTGCATCCATCAACTTCCTGCATATCTTACCAGATCGTCATTCCATCTAGTGGGGAGTCGCCCTACACTACGCCTACCGGTACGAGGCTGCCACTAGAGACCCTTTCTTCCCCATCGGTTATCGGTTCTTCGAGCTATATTGCTGGCCCATTGCCACTTCAGCTTACTAATCCTTTGGGCTATGTCGGTCACTCTGATTTTACTGCGGATATCCTCATTTCTGAGTCTATCACGCAGAGAAACTAATAGCATAGCCCTCTCCATAGGTCGCTGAGCGACCTTGAGCGTCCTCACACGACCAGCAGTGAATAACCACGTCTCCGTAAGACATTACTGGCAACACGCACTGGTTTTACTATCTAGTTTTCATAGATTGAGGTATACCTGACGAGAAGATATGTCGTAATTTCCAGAACGCTGCCCAGCCGAGTTGAATCCGTCGATTGACATTTCGGTCGAAGTTGGACTTACTTATTCGGGCTATTTGTCCCAGGTAAAAATACTCCTCAACAACTTTGAGCATAGTGATCCCAACAACTACCGGTACAGGTGTCACGTAGACGTGACACACACATTAAACATGATATTTGTTTTGTCCATGTTCATCTTAAGACCTATTCGTTGGGAGACACCATTGAGGTCATTGAGCATAATGTTTAGGTCCTCCAGCGATTCTGCCATAAGGACTATTATGTCGGGAAATCGAAGGTGAGTGATGTACTCGCTATTGATGTTAATACCGTATCCTTTACAGTCCAGTAGCTTGAAAAAGTCTTTCAATGCAGAAGTAAAGAGTTTCGTTTAAATAACGTCACCCTGTCTTACACCTCTCTGCAGTTGGATAGGTTTGGAACTCCGAATCTGTACTCGGATAGCTATGGTAGCCCTACTGTATAAACACTTCAGCACTTCGATATACCAACAGTCAACTTGGCACCGCTAAAGGGACTGTAGCACCGCCCAAATTTCGACGGAATCAAAGGCTTTCTCATAGTCCACATACGCCAGGCAAAGTGGCAGATTGTACTCTTCGGTCTTCTGTACAATCTACCGAAGAGTTTGTATTCTTCAAAAGAGCGTTGTCACCTTTCTTGAAGAACAAGACCACCGCACTTCTGCTCCACGCCTCCGGAGTTATGCCACCATGGAGGACGGAATTGAAGAGCTTCTGAAGGACTTCAAGTACCGGTGTTCCACCCACTTTCAGATGCTCCGCTGTATTTCCATCCTCCCCTGGGTTCCTGCCATTTTTAAGGTGCTAGAGAGCCATTCTAATCTCGCTCAGACTGACGTCCGGGATATCATCGGAATAGTGTCGGATAAGACTTGCTCTTGGATTGTTACCCAACCTTTGCATGTGGCTCCAACGATGATGTCTATAGCTGCCCATAGAACTTAGCTCCGACCGCATGGACAGTTTCCACGAGCTTGTCATTTATATCGTCACGCATTGCACTGAGAGCGTTTACGTTACTCGAGCTGTAAGGTTTCGGGATTCTGGATTAGAGCACGAGGGGGACGGAGCATTGGCTTCATTAGACGAGACCTCTCCAACTTAAAGTTTAGGTTCCGTGTGCCTGTAACCATTCGGTGAGATCCTCCAGTTTTGACCCTTGTGACTGATACATAACTGAACAGTTGGCGTCTGGTCGTCATAATGAAGTCAATTTCGTTTTTGTCGAACCGCCGGGGCTCGACCAGGTCCACTTTCTATGGGGCCGCTTCTAGAAGAAAAAGTATATCATAAAAAGTCCCTCTTTCTCCATGAATTCGGCCAGCTGCTGGCCCCTTGGGTTCCGTTGCGTTATCCCAAATTTCCCTACTTTCAGCTCACCGTTCTTTCTTGTGCAGAGTTTTGCGTTGAAGTCTCCCATTAACACCGTATAGTGAGTTTTGGAGGAATGTATGGCTCTAGAAATATCCTCATACGTTTCCTCCACCTCCTCATCGGGATGTTCCACGGTTGGCGTGTGAACTTGTACGACCTTCAGCGAATACCGTTTGGTGATTCTGAGTATAAGTTACGTAACCCTCGTTGATACACTTCCAATCTTTAAAACGTTGTTAACGAGAGACTTGTGTTGATAAATCCAACACCATCTTGGGACAAATGGTCATGGAACGGTGATAGAACAAGTCTCTGGATTCGAGAATCACCGTGTCCTCCCCCTCCCTTCGGGCCTCAGATTTTCCTATAATATTCCACCTCAACTTGTTTATCTCTTCTTCCAGTTCCAGAATCTTCTCGTCAGTCCTCAGGGTGCGTGCGTTAAATTTTGCCAGGTCGAGTCGTCGTAGGTAGCAACCGAACCTCCACCGGAGATTCTTAGCACCCCCTGCCCCTCTGTTACCATGGTCGCCACCATAGCCAGGAATAGCGGGGCCATCGGGGACTGGGGGCCGTCTATGTGTGTAATTCTTCATAGGGGGGTATATTGGAATAGTTGCCACGCTTGGCAAGCGGGTTAACAACCGTGGTGTTTTTGTTGTAC
The DNA here is from genome assembly GCA_907164705.1 of Parnassius apollo. Lineage (NCBI taxonomy): Eukaryota > Metazoa > Arthropoda > Insecta > Lepidoptera > Papilionidae > Parnassius > Parnassius apollo. The sequence continues at coordinate 159,909 of CAJQZP010000953.1, forward strand.
AGTTGCTGTTATCAGTATGATGCTGCTGCTCATCTCCTGCCTGTTTTCCTCTGTCGCCTTTTACGTCACCCACGGGAAGATATGGGGTAGTGGATATTCGTAACCACCACTGTATGGTAAAATTCAGAATATATAAAATTCAGAATATATAAATTTATTTTATTTTGTGTAGCTCAAATTCAATACAATGATAAGCGTATTAAGTAATATCAATAGAGGTTATGAGGATATGATACATGATGCTGAATTATACTACCATGGATTACGATTAGGAACATGTTTTTCTGATATTTTGGTAAAGATTTACGATATCAGGAGCGGCACGCAGACTCTTGCCATCGATTTGAAAGGCCACTTTTGACCAGTATGGCAAATTGCATGGACACACCCAAAATATGGTAATCTACTAGCTTCCATGAAAGATCTTTGAACTCTGTAGCGTGGGTTCCTGCCGAATACGGACTGCATGTTGTAGCTCCGACGGGTCCATATCTATTATTATCTACAATTAAAATGGTGGTAATTAGGATGTTAAAAAAATCTGCTTGGGATCCTATAATAAATAAAATTAAATCCCAACCCAAGCATACAACTGCAAGACATCAAGATACCATAAGTTCATACTGTGTAGATCGGAACAAAAGTTAAATTTTAATCTATGGTAACCGCGGTTAACTATGACATCTAGACGTTGTACATCTCAGTCCCGCCCGTGACCATGAGTGCTGTAAAGCGTTCGAAACGATGGGTATTTAAAAGGTTAAATATACGCGATAAATTCCGTAAAAACTAGTATTATTTCAATGTGTTCGCGTAAATATAAGAAATCATTATGTTAAAAATTTCTTGGCGCTCACGCTATTGATGTTAACTCAATATGCAGGTGTGTAGCAATATCTGCAGACCTTAACTTGGATCTTCTTAGTAATAAGGAAGCACTTAAAATAATAGGATCTGGTCGATGTGTTAATTTAATAAAGATCTGAAGAAAACAAGGAGACCAATGGGTGGAAGAAAATCATCTAGAAATGCACATGTATTGAGTGAGAGATGTTGCATGGGCACCCTTACTAGGACTTCAACTTTCCATGATTGCAAGCTGCTCACAAGACAAGCGAGTTGTCATCTGGACAAGCGATGACAATGTGTCTTGGACACCAAAAATCCTTAACACCTTTGATGATGTTCTATGGAAACATTTTAGCTGTGTCTGGTGGTGACAATAAAATCAGGCTTTGGAGAGAGAATGCCGATTGGCAGTGGTTATGTATAAGTGAAGTCGCCAAAGGACTGGGTCAAACTGCAAGTTGAGAAAGAAGCAGTCTTTAAGATTATATGTTAATATACTTATAATATTTGAAATGATAATATTATGAAATTATATAATTCATCCATAATTAATTTATTTCAACAAAAGATTCAAACAAATGTTGTGACATTGAGCAGATGTAAATTAATCAGCTCATCTAATGAATTCGCCAATTTATTGAAGCTCCGCTCCAATAAACTAGCGAATTGATGAGATAGTAAAAGGAACAAAAAATCAAATTCTGATTTTTATTATTAACTAACCTTGTTTGCGTGGAGCTACAAAATATATTGTCGAAAAAATTATGTAACTTGGCCTACGGGTTACGGTGGAGATTCACGGTGGGATACGGTGGGATTTCAAAGAATCGTTTTTTGCGCCATGGGAGCTCTGCTCCTATGAACGAATAATGAATGCTCCATATCCATGGACATCTACATCTACCTGTCGTAGAGTTAGATGGCATGACTTATTACCAATAAAACAGAACAAAAGAAAATAAAAAGTGTGGCATTTCCTTCGTTGAGGTATTGAGCAATACAGTTGTAGCATGGTTGACATCTACATATTTGCAGCCCAGCTTAAATACATCAATATTGTGAAACATGTTCCTGCCTAATGAAAAGTTTATTATCTTGTCACAAATAAACCTATGGAATTAAAATATTAAGGAAATGGTACAAAGATAACTTCTTACTAAAGAAGCTAAATAAATTGTTTTAAGGGGAAACGGAATTGGAATTCCCTGCGTTAGAAATATTGTTATTGCCTTCCGGCGTAATGTAAGGTTTACAACTTTTTCCTTTCAACGTTCGGTTCTCCTTTATTATAGTTTTCAAACTCTGCTTGTTAAAGCTCATGCCAAGTAATTAATTATTACTTCATTTTTATTTATACTGTATTTTTATTATTATAAGTCAGTACTTGATTACAATTTCATTTGAGGTTACTTAATGAAATATGATTTGAATTGTTTAGATAAAAGCTTTTAATATTACTTCACTCTTTTAATTAACTAGACTCCAACATGGGCCTAGGATATTTGGTGTCAATAATAGTTTCACCCGTTCGATTTTGATTTTGTATGGAGTCATGTTTACACATTACATTTTTGAGAATTTAAAAAATTTGAAGACGATTTTTTTGGGTACATCACAGCCATTCATAATAAGTTCACTGCTGTAATAAGGAATGCAACAAATGCATATATCCACAAAGAATTATAGTCACTGGCATAGTCTAACGGATCGGATCGGATCTAACGGATTGCAGCATGGCCGGTCACGTAGCTTCAATAATCCACAGCAAATGGGAAAGAATAGAATTCTAGTGAAAGCCTTGGTTAACGGTAAGTAGTAAGTACCCCGGCACCGGGTCACCCGGCACAAGATAATGTGACGATCGCGGCGATGGTGAGACGATGCGGCGAGTTGATGGATACCGGTGGCTCAGGAACGTTTGTTGTGGTTTGGGATATTTAAATATTAGAAAAGTAAAAAGTACATGGGAATATTAAATAAAAATTACAATTACTAGTCATGGAGCTTAAAGAATCCACAAGTTGTTACTTATATATATATATATATATATATATATATATATATATATATATATTGAGCTATTTTCTGCTAGTTTGAAATCTGAAAGAAAACTGACAAAACGAGATTTTTATTTACATTCGTAGCATTACTCAAATTGCGTTTTTTGTACGTCGTTTTTGTTAGTAGTGTGTACTTTTTTTTTGCGCCGAAGCAAATATGGGCAACCCTCCGGAAAAGCGGGGGAGGGAGGTGGGGAATGCTCATAGCATACCACGCAGCTGGCTGCGTGGTTATGTGGAGACTTTTACCCACTGAACGTCGTCTGCAGATATGTTGACGAGCTTACTGTATGCGCTCGTTGCGGTCGTGGTGTTGAATATTGTATTCGCCAAGGCTCGGCAAAGGTAGCTTTTTTAGCGGCCTTCCAATCAAAAAGTAACCCTAGATTAAAGGCTAGAAATCATTAGGTGAGGACCTCATGGGACATGGGGGAAGGCTGTTGAGAATTGCTTATATTTGTGAAAACCATAAAACCAACTCCTCAATGTTAAATATGTTTCTCCTAATATTCTGCGTATATGGTATTTGGCCAATTTAACTCAAACCTTCTAGAGACCTTCAATGTGGGGAGCGTATGACGGACTGAATCGAAATTCTATACCTTGATGAGCTCCAAATTCAATTTGGGATTTGGTAAGTAATTTACAAAAAAATTTACCTGAGTCTCAAACTCTAACCTCTTAAATTAAAAACAATGACTACAAAAATATTTTTGACTACAAACGGATGTCAAATCATCATAAGAGAGTCCTTCACCTGCTTCAATTTATATACTATATTTCGTGGAAAATACGAATATAACAAAGCAAAACTTTATAATACCCGTGGGTGTTTTCATCCAAAATATTGAATTCATAATTAGAAAACTAAAACAGCTACAAAACGTATTTCTTAGCCTTACTAATAAATAATTAAGGTCTGCAATGTAGGCATATGGCCATTTAAAAATAACATACTTCTAGCGAGGAGATGAACCACATAATAATTTTATTTATTTGAGAAAAACTTACAAACTAATATATTCGTAAAATACAAAATAAAAAAACATATAAATGTCTAATTTCGTAAAGCATATACATATTAATTTTATTTCATTTTACACAAATTTAAAGTACTCCAGCAGTTGCTCAAACTACTAACAAAAACGATGTACAAAAAACGCAAAATTCAACCTGTCGCGAAAAAAAGTAGCTTTCAATTTGAGTAATGCTACGATTGTTAATAAAAATCTCGTTTCGTCAGTTTTCTTTTAGATTTTGAACTAGCGGAAAATAGCTCAATATCTAATATTACAAAAGCTTATTAAATTCTTTTGCGCTACGCAGAAAGAAAGAATTTATTCTTTAATTTGTTGAAGCATGATTCTTTTATATGTAACAACTTGTGGATTCTTTAAGTTTTATGCCTAGTTTCTTATAATTTTCTCATGTACTTTTTACTTTACAAATATTTAAATATTCTAAACATCAAAATACCACAACAAACGGTCTTGAGCCACGATATGCATCGACTAGCCGCATCATCTTACCATCGACGCGGTCGTCACATTATCTTGTAGCGTGCCGGGGTACTTATTACTTACCGATACGAGGCTGTCACGTGTAATAGTTGCGAACTTATTTAATACCTTTTATACATCTATAGTAAATTAACACTCAAATAACAGTAATTTTAATAAAACAACTTTAACAAAATCCATCGAAAACACTCTCTTCTTAAGCCCAGTAGAAACTAATGAAATGAATACCATAATGAAAAATATCAAAAATAAATCATCCTTCGGCATTTAACGAAATGACTCCTATTTTGATTAAAAGTTGTGCTGATTTGTTAACAATCCCTTACACAATATTGGTAAACCAATCTTTTTCAGAAGGTATCTTCGCAGATGCCCTCAAAGTATCCCTAATCAAACCCTTGCATAAAAAGGCCGAATCTACTGACATAAATAATTATTCACCTATAGCTCTGTCACCTACGTCTGCTAAAATATTTGAAGCGGCTCACTATGCACATGCTTATTCCGTACTCTCCTATGGCATCATCTTGTAAGGAAAACTCTTGTGATATAAACAAATTATTTATATTACAAAAGAAGTGTCTACGAATATTAAAAAATATGGGCAAAATGGAATCATGTAAACTCCACTTCATTAAAAATAAAATTGTACCATCTAAAATTTGTAATGTGACATGCAATAAACAAGAATTTGAATTTGTCACTAGAGCTCTATTCATTCCCATCTGCTGTGGATTATTCGAGCTACATGACCGGCTATGCTGCAATATAAACAAATTACCACTTCTCCATTCTGATCCGTTAGTCTACGCCAGTGACTATAGTTCTATGCGGATAAATTCATTTGTAGCATTCCTTATTACAGCAGTGGAATTAATATGAATAGCTGTGATGAACCCAAACTAATCGTTTTTAAATTTGTTTAAATAATTAAAAATATAAAGTGTAAACTTGACTCCATATAAAATCAAAATCGAAGGAGCGAAACTATTATTGGCATCACCTATTCGAGGCTCATGTTACAGACTGGTTAAATGAAAGAGTGAAATAATATTAAAAGCTTTTATATTGTTACGCGCTCAAGTCGACGATACACTAGCGCCATCTAGTGTCAGGAACGAGAGCGAGGGGAGCATTGAGAAAATGACATCACAAATCACTCAACCGACAGCGCCTAGTCGAAACTCGAACGCTCGGTACCTTGCGCGTGTTTACTTGAACATTCTGGATATTTCTTTGCTAATTTAAATAAATAGGCGCTGCAAGATGCGATCGGGGTAGTGTTGATTTGGCGAAACAAGCGAAGCTTCGTTATTCGTTATTAGTGTTTTTAACTTTAATTTGTGTAAAGAAAATTAAAGTGTTAATTTAGGTAATTTTATCGGCAATTTTTATTGTCACGAACCTCAAGCTCGTAACAATTGGTGTCAGAAGTGGAATAAAATCATGCCGATTTTACCTAAGGACGAGATGGAGGGTGTCCGTACCCGAAGTCAACGCCAGCAGGAGACGGACCAGAGGAGATTTGGTGGTGCAACGCCGCAGATGTCTGAGGGCCAGCCGCCGGCCACGGAAGCCGGCCCGTCAGCAGCTTCTACGTCTGTGGCACCTGACTTAGGTGCTCTGATGGTGATGCTGCAGCAGCTGCGGGGCAGACAGGAGGAACAGGCCCGCCGGCAGGATGAACAGGCCCGCCGATTGGAAGAGCAGCTGCGGGGCGGACAGGAGGAACAGGCCCGTCGTTTAGAAGAGCAACTCCAACGCGATAAGGAAGAGCAGATGCTCCTCATGAAGGACCTTCACGCTATCTTCGGAAAAGAGATACGGGAGGTGAAGGATAAGGTTGCTCAACATGACAACCTCCTGTCGGAGGCCAAAACCCGAATCGACCAAGTAAACATTCGGGTTGACAACGTAATGGCTGACGTGAAGAAAACGCTAAACGACCTCAAACTTGGGGATGGTACAACAGCTCCCGTAGTAGCTACAACACCTTCGCTACGTGGATTCAAAGTGCCGCCGTTCGACGGGACCTCTTCCTGGTCGACCTACAAAATCCAGTTCGAGGCCGTCATGGAGGCAAACGGCTGGAATAAAAGCCAGGCCATGACTGCACTCACCTTAGGCCTGCGCGACCAAGCCTTAACCGTGTTGGAAGCTCTCGGTAAGAAAGTGACCTACGAGCAGCTCCTTGAGGCATTGGAGGCGAGATATGGTGACGCTCACCTGGAACACGTATTTTACGCGCAGCTTAAAGATCGCGTGCAACGCAGCAATGAAAACCTGCAGCAGTGGGCCCTTGAGGTGGAGAAGATGGTTCGAAAAGCATACCAGTCTGTACCTGCGCTCATTGATGGGAGCCTGGTGCAGACATTCATTGACGGCATCCGTGACCTGGAAGTCAGAGCTGCTGTGAGGCTCGGGCACGACGACACGCTTAAGGACGCCTTGGCCCATGCACTGGAAGTGGAAGCCGTGCGGCAGGATTATCGTTCCCATTGCGTCAGGGAGGTTGCGGCAGCTTCAGTTCGCGACCGCAACAAAGGATGTAGCCCTAGGTGCTATGGCTGTGGGGAAAAAGGCCATCTTCGAATCAGCTGCCCTAAGCGAACCGTGGAAAGGAGAGTTGATCGATCTCGAGAGGGTAGTGCAGCTAACGACACTGCCTGGCGGCGACAGGATCATCGTTCACCTCACGCTAGGGAGGTTACAGCAGTTACGGTTCGCGACCACAATAAAAGATACAGCCCTAGGTGCTATGGCTGTGGGGAAAGGAGCCATCTTCGGTCCAGCTGCCCTGAGCACACCCTAGGAAGGGAAGGTGAACGGTCTCAGAAAGGAAGTGCGGCTAACAGCAGCGCCCAGCAGCAGCAGGAATACGACTTTACTATCAGACACTGCAGCGGGGAAATCTCACGGCAATGCAGATGCATGGTCAAGAAGACCTTGTCCTGAAGATTGCAACCATTGTAGTAGGCAAGAGAGTAAGGAGGTGGTATCCGTGAGGATGCTCAGGACAGACCACCTCAGCAACGGGTGGAAGGACAGCCTACGACATGCACAGCAGGAAGATCCGGACATCAAGGCGATTCTGGGATGGATGAAGGCCCGTGCTACCAAGCCTAAGTGGAGGGACGTCTCAGCGATGAGTTCAACCACGAAAATCTATTGGGCCCAATGGGACAGCTTGCTGATTCAGGATGAAGTCCTGTGCCGTAAATGGGACAATGGTCGAAGAGACAGCTGTCGTTTGCAAATGGTTGTCCCTAAAGCTAAAGTGCCGAATGTTCTATAGCTGTGCCATAATGGTCGTTCAAGAGTCCATCTGGGAGTTAAACGAACTCTACTGAAGGTCCGAGAACAGTTTTACTGGGTCCATTATCGTGACGATGTCGAGGATTGGTGTCGTACATGTACAAGTAGTGCGGCCGTGCGGGGACCTCAGACACGTAGTAGAGGAGCACCAAAATTGTACAATGTTGGTGCACCACGGGATAGGACAGCCCTTGACATTGCGGAGCCGTTACAGAAAGGCGCAAGAGGGACTCCTAAGATCGTCCATGTGAATCGCTTGGCGCGTTATTATGGGGCCGATAATGCTCGGGATGAGCATGTCTTAGGAGGGGGCAGTGTTACGCGCTCAAGTCGACGATACACTAGCGCCATCTAGTGTCAGGAACGAGAGCGAGGGGAGCATTGAGAAAATGACATCACAAATCACTCAACCGACAGCGCCTAGTCGAAACTCGAACGCTCGGTACTTTGCGCATGTTTACTTGAACATTCTGGATATTTCTTTGCTAATTTAAATAAATAGGCGCTGCAAGATGCGATCGGGGTAGTGTTGATTTGGCGAGACAAGCGAAGCTTCGGAGCGGAATAAAGTGAATTAGTGTGTTTAATTATTAGTATTTTTAACTTTAATTTGTGTAAAGAAAATTAAAGTGTTAATTTAGGTAATTTTATCGGCAATTTTTATTGTCACGAACCTCAAGCTCGTAACAATATAAACAAATCAAATCATTAAGTAACATCAACATAACATAACATAAATACTCACACCTGTCACCCATAGGGGTAGGCAGAGACTACAGACTTCCATTTGGCACAATCCTGACACATCTCTCTCGCCTCCTTCACATCCGTACACCTACGCATACATGCTCGTCGGTTAAGGGTACTCCTTAACTCGGTTAAGTAACATCGAATGAAATTGTAATCAGGTACTGACTTATAATAATAAAAATACGATGTAAATAAAATGAAATAATAATAAATTACTTGTCATGAGCTTTAACAAGCAGAGTTTGAAAACTATAATAAAGGAGAACCGAACGTTGAAAGAAAAAGTTGTAAACCTTACACTACGCCGGAAGGCAATAACAATATTTCTAACGGAGGGAATCCCAATTCCGTTTCCCCTTAAAACAATTTATTTAGTTTCCTTAGTAAGAAGTTATCTTTGTACTATTTCTTTAATATTTTAATTCCATTAGTTTATTTGTAACAGGATAATAACCTTTTTATTAGGCAGGAACATGTTTCACAATATTGATGTATTTAAGCTGGGCTGCAAGTGTGTAGATGTCAACCGTGCTGCACCTGTATTGCTCAATACCTCAACGAAGGAAATGCCATGCTTGTTTTGTTTTCTTTTCATCTGTTTTATTGGTTATAAGTCATGCCATCTAACTCTACAACAGGTAGATGTAGGTGTCCATGGGCCACAGTGTACCTTCCAATTAAGTAGATAGCGTACTTCTTTGACAACATTTATTATTAAATTTGTTCATTGGAGCGGAGCTCCCATGGCGCAAAAAAAAACGATATTCTTGAAATATATCTCCTCCGTATCCCGATTTGTAAATAATAAAAATCTGAATTTGATTTTTTGTTCCTTTTACTATATTATCAATTCACTAGTTTATGGGAGCTGAGCTTCAATAAATTGGCGAATCAATTAGATGAGCTGATTAATTGAAATTGATAAGATGAGCTGATTAATTTACATCTGCTCAATGTCACAACAGTTACTTGAATTTTTGTTGAAATAAAAATAGTTATGATTTTAGACATTTACTCCGCTCCGTTTATGATACAAGCAAAAGGTTTTGCCTTTACATCTGCATCGACCCTAGCCTATTACAGCCTATCAAACGTATACTAATGCACACGTTTTCCCTGTTCAGGCATTCTTTTAAAGGGAATATTTTTCATAGTAGCTTAGCTTGGCGGGCAAGTTCCTTATTATTTTGCTTCTATTAGGAAGATGCGATGCTTATCTCTTCTTTGATTGTCCTCTGTCGCCTCTAACAACACCCACTATATAAAAATGGAGTATTGATTTTGCTTAAGCTGCAAATGCATGATGAATTATTTTCACCATCAGTCGCATATTAAACTGGCTCCTATGCGTTGCTCGCTATTGAATGACGGATTTGATGTATTACTACTGATCGGTCAGTGATGGTGAGTATCCAATTTACAAAAAACTAAACCTAAAATTCACAGCATTATGTTTGGGATATTATCACCAGTTTAAGAACGTGGGCTGTGCTCATTAGCCCACCATTTTTTACCAAAATATACAGAAAAACATGAATTGTTGTTTTAAGTCTCTTACTTGAAAGACTACTTGTCTTATGAATAGTGGCATTATCTCAAAGAAAATATAATAAGCTCACTGTCCACCTGATGATAATTGGATACTGTGGCTCTTTGCCAACTTCTCCGTAACCATACCTTTTACCATATTCTTTACAAGTTACAATTTGTCGCGATGAAGTGCGTAGACGTAGTTTTGAATAAAATTAATTTAACGGCATCGTTATCGTATCGAATACTCATATTAAGTTCATCAAACTATAGTTACCGATGAGCATCTTAACATCGGGAAATAAAAAGTAATAATTTCAAGCAATTAAATCTGTAAAATTTGTTTTATTCAATTAACAGTATTCATATAGTATAATATAAGAAATCAAACTTAAGGAATATTTTTAAGGTTAAAACGCAATATAAAATATTGTGATCAAATTTCTCACAAATCTTATGAAGCCCACAAGCTAACAATATTTTATCTTTGGGATCATTTTCGCTCATAAATCACTATTAGTAGAATAAAAAAAGACGCAGAGCGCCTTTCTTGGCTTGCTTCTGCATCTGCATCTGCGTACACTTGAAACATAACCCCCATTAATCCTTATTCAATCTTGTGGAACTGTATTTATAAGATTGGTTTTGTGCTTATTTTGGAAATAGTAAAAGAAAAAAAAAACTGTCAGTCGTAGGATTGCACTTCCGAAGAGAAAACTTCTTAACCTCACAAATATTTAAATAATATTTGGGTTATTAAGAAACTTTTATGAAGTATTATTTATTAGTAATTATTTTTATCAACATAATATTATAATATAAAAATGTTCATTAAGTGCACTGTTTTACATAAAAATATAATACTATACAATGCAAACCAATCGGATTTTCAATTTAATTTACTTACATCAAATTTATGTATCTGAGCGTAACGGTCGCGTGAGTAAAGTGTTTTTTTTTTTTTTTCTATCAAAAAGTGTCCGACGTGCCTAAAGAAGTTTCAACTTTAAAAGCATTCATTTCAATAAGTTTTTTAAATAAATACAAAAAGGGTTTTGTTTGCTTGGTCTAACAAATCCCTCCGGTAATATACGGTAATAACCGCGTCGCATAGTTCAATCTGACGTCGCACACCGCTCTCTTCCAACGCATCACAACACTAGGAGCGTCGTCCACGAGGCCGCCGGCAGAAGGAACCCGGTAAGTGCTCCTTAGACTGCCTTGAGTGTTTTATTTTCTTAACTTTATTTTCTTTCCTCTAACAGCTCAACTAGAATACCATCGTGGGCAATTGCCTAAATAGTAGATTGGGTGATAGCGAGTGCATCGTCCAAGACTGTCACGTGTTACATCAGCTGTCTTGTTTGGTTATAGGCAACCACGCATACAGTCCACCAAGAACATCGATCCCGCATAATAGGGTTTTGGCTCGACCCGGGAGTCGAACCCGAGACCCTATCGCCGCATCATTTTCTGGTTATTAGCGCGACCATTTTCTGGTTACTTCGAGGTATAGAGGTATAAAGAGCCAGTATAATTATAGGCTGGCAACACATCTTAGTACTCAGAGGTGGCTACGCATCTTAATCTTAATTGACTGATATTAGCTGCAGGTGTTCATTGATTGCAAAAGCAACTTGCATATGTTTATTTATTTCATTTAAACTATTATGCACAAATAATAAAATGGTACATAAGGTAGACTAATGCCTTAAGGTATTTTCTCCCAGTCAACCATTAGGATAAGCAGAGATAAACATATGGGAAATAGTGCAGCAAAAATAAAATAATAAAATCTTACATAACTTAAAATTTTGGGCCCCAGTTTTTGTTGGAATATAAAACATTTCTGTCTTAACGAACTTTGAATCTTCCTGCCATACTACAAACATCGTCAGAATTGATTTAAAGTTTAGTATTTTTCTTCATGTACATATTTTTTAGTGAGCTTAATTTATTAACACGCACAGGAAGTAATAGCAATTAATAGTGCGATGTTCTGAGGAAACGATGTTGGTGCCATGCCAAATTCAGATCCCGATTTTATTTATTATTTGGCTGATAGGCGGTTTATAAACGACGCTGAGCGTCCACTAAACATATTATTGTTTACGATTTACTGCTGAACATAGAATTTTCTCGAAAATACTTCTTCGCATTACTTAGAAGTAAAGATGAAGTCCGTTTGAATAGAATTGTATAGTATCATTTTATTTCGATATAGAGTACAAGAAAACTTATTGAAAGGCAACAAAGAAAAAAAAAACAGGAATTAATCAGCAGTATCTTCCTTATCAGGAAAGAAAATGCTCACTCAGATCGTTCTTGGATTCTGACGGTATCCCAAATAGATCTGAGTGATAGATGTCTAATTCTTGCTCATCAAGAACCGCTAGAAGGCTCTATTGAAGAATTATAGACCGATTTCTCCTCTGAGCCGCGTATATGTGCTGTTTTTTGGAATTATTATGAATCGTCTTGCACGCAGAATCGATGATTTCCACCCTCCCGATCAAGCCGGTTTTCAAAAAATATTTAGTACCGTATATATACTCTTCGGAAAATTGTAGATAAAATCGAAGAGTAAAAACCGCCAATTGGTCTTATGTTTGTAGACTATGAGAAAGCCTCTGATTCCGTTTAAATTTGGGTACTGCTACAGTCCCTTTAGCGGTGCCATGTTGATTGTCGGTATATCGATGGGCTGAAGTGTTTATACAGCAGGGCTATGATGGCTATCCGAGTTCAGACAGATATAGTCCTTATGGCAGAATCACTGGAGGACCTAAGCACTATAGTAAATGATCTCAATAGTGCCTCCCAACGAATAGGTCTTAAAATAAACGTGGAGAAAACATGTGTCATGCGTAACGTCTACGTGACATCTATGGCGGTAGTTGTTAGGAGTACTAAGCTCGAAGTATTTGACGAATATGTTAACCTGGAACTTATAGTCTTACTAGGTAAGTCCAACTTCAACCGAGAAGTCTATTGGCGGATTCAAATCGGACAGCATTCGGGAAATTACGACACAACATCTATTCATCAAGAACACAATCAATCAAAAATTCAATCAAAACTTGAAAATAAAACGAGTGCGTATAACCAGTGATGAGTTATGAATCTGAGACGTGGTCCTTCACTGCTGGTTGTATGTTGAGGAAGCTCAAAGTCACTCAGAAAGCTATGTAAAGGGCTTTACTCGAAGTTTCCTTTAGCCGTTTTGCCTTCACCACCGAGCAAAAGGAAAATCGGCACATAACATTGCAATAAAAATGTTTAGGTTTGCTCTCGAGGATCGAACCCGGTTTGGTCGCGTATTGTAAAAATTCAACAAGCGCTTTGCTGCCTAGCCACCTAGGTGATTACTTAGTAGATTTACTCAGTCATCAAGCTAGGGGGGCTGTTTGATAAACACAGAGCGACAGACTAGCACTAATAACATTGATATCTTTGACGCATTGACTCATGACACATTTTATACTGAGGGAATTTGCAAAAAAAAAAATGAATATTGTGTTCTCATAAATAACCGATCAAATCTTTTTTTTAACAACCCATAACGTTTCACTTCTGTATATTGATCTCTCTTATTACCTTTACATCTATACAAATAAATAAACTTAAAGAATAATTATGTTTGTGGTATCAAAATGACAGCTTTTTAATAAATGCATATGAACGTAATTATAATTTGCCTGACTATACCATACGTAACGATACTAATATCAAAAAATAATTTTTAGGATTTTTGTCTGTCTGCATGTCTGTCTGTTTGTTCCGGATAATCTTCGGAACGGCTGGACCAATTTTGACGGGACTTTCACTGGCAGATATCTGATGTTATAAGTAGTAACAAAGGTTACTCATATTTAAAAAAAGAGAGTATCGCGCAGAAAAATCAAAACCCATGAAATCCAATCGTAACAAAATCCACTAGCTAGTAGGAAATATTTGCCTTATTCTACATGCCGCACGTTTGACGTTGTTTCTCTTCACTAGTCTGGGTATTATTATCAGGATTAAATGAGGTGGTTATACTGTCATCTAACGGAGACCTTCTAATTATTGTAAGTCGGTCATGATTGATGAAATAGGTACATTGAACCATGTGCTATAAAAATCTAACAGAACATGTGGGGAATACTAAAAAAATTTTTTAATGCAAAATTAATGGTTTTATGACATAACTTATTCTTCACACAGCTAATAAAATATTGTTTGTTAAATACATTTGTGGTAAATAGTTGACGTGTCCGTAGCAAAGTTCAGCGAACAACTGTATCTGTGACAATAACGTTAAGCACGTGTTTGTGTCGGGCTAAGTTTGGCGTCAATCAAATTCTTTCATTGGGCAATGTAAACGCTATAGTAGGAACTATTAAATAAAATTATTCATTATTAAAACTGTGTTAATAAATATGAAATAATATGTGGTTGATAATAACCATTGGGAGTAAGCTTTGTCCGTAGCGTGTACAGCCTGGTATCCTAATGTAAAATGTCATTGAAAAAAATCCCGCTAGGTTTCTTGCTGGTAACTCCCAGGATTGAGTATTTTCTAAACCAGTACTAAAAGTAAAAAAAAGCGCAGTGGCTTAGCAATTAGTTGCAGTGCTAAGGGCCGCGGGTTCGAATCCCGTACGAAACAAGTAAGTATTTGTATGACCTACAAATAATTGTTACGTGTCTTGATGTTTATCCTTTTGAAATTTATTTACTTAAGCTGCCCTTAAGATAAAGAAAAATCCTAGAGTGGATGTGCCTTTTTTTAAAGTAGAGAAAAATATGAAAAAAAGGTGACAAAGAGTTTCTATAAGTGCCTATTACTTGTTATTTATATTATATGAGAAATTATTCTATCATTTTCTATTTTATCCTACTTTATACTATGTGCGTTGATGAGATAAAATATTTTAAATCACACTATTTTAGCAAAAATAAAGGCTATTAAATCTTGCCTTGAAGACACATTGTAATCGGATTGAAAAACAGATGCAGGAAAATTATTCCACTTCATTGCTTTTCCATCTTCGTTTGTTACGATGTCCTCAGGAATAAATTGGTTGATAGAATATTTTACACCACCACTTCACCGTCTTAGATTCTAATTAACGTGATATTGAATACGCAGTAATGGTATACGTTAAAGCTAATAAAAAATAATATTAAAAAATAATTCACTAAGAACAGAATAAGAGATAACTTTTGAAAATTTGTTGTACAATAACTTTCTCATTTTCCATATCTAAGTTTAAGCACGGCTAAAGTCATAAACCGTTTACACTGGAGGAGGCATCACCTTTTACGCTAAGCAGAGAGAAGATAATTTCATTAACCACGTGCAGTCGTTGCTCATCTTTCTAGAAATAAATTAAGACGAAGAAAGTTTATTCGTATTTGTTGCTATCAACATAATATAATGAATTGTGTAAATATAGAATAAAATACAACTTAAAGAAAATATAAAGTGAAAGAATATCCACTATCGTCCCGTGGGTGTCATTAGAGGTAACAGGGGAAAACAAAAACAGAAGATAGATAGCAGCATATTCATGATAACAACTCAATATAATGAATAAGTGCAGTATCCAACCTGCCTACCAGGTAGGCCAATTATGGCAAAATCCTCCATATGAGGCAGTTAATGGTATGTCTAAGTACAGCAGTGAGATTTTGTGGGACTAATGATGATGAAGATGATCAACTAAGTAGTCCTGTACCGTACCGTTATCGTTACAGCTTACGCTTAGATTGACCTCATAGGTGGGATATTTACTATTGTTTCCTGGCTGGCAAGTTGGCAACCGTATTTTTTTGTTTATAATAGGAAGACACTGCAGTGCTTCTCCTTGTTGGTTTCCCTCTGATGCCCCTCACTACACTCACGAGAGGAAAGAGTAGTTAGTATATGTTCATACTATCCGTGTTGTGACGGTTTAAATATATCCACTAGCTCATATCGTCCTGAGCGTGTCTTAGGTCTAAGAGGCGACAGAGGGAAAAAGGTATAAGCATCTTCCTAATAACAATTTAAAATAATAAAAAATGCGGCTTACAACCCGGTTGCCAATCAATGAGGGAGGCTTGTTTTCAGCAGTGGATTGCTATAGGCTGTAATGGATGGATGGATAATTAATTAAATTAAATTATACATCACCATTGCATGGTCAATACAGGTAAGTCCCTATAGATAATCTATTTGAGAAGCATGTGTTCAGCAGTGAATAGGTAATTAAACCAAAACATCCAATTACCATCAGTTGGGCTGTTCACTCATTTGTCATCCTTTCTTGTATGTAAAACGTACTAATATTCAACGAACATCTGTAATAAAGACTGCTTATATCGGGAAAATAATAAACATACAATTTAACAGCAAAATCCAAACAATGCTATTATTTTGCTCTTTCGTGACAGTAAGCTAACAAATAGCCTTGTAAACTAGAGTATAGATATTGTCTGAGACAAAATGGCTGTATTATGAAACTCCAAAGTTTGTCGTATTATTTTCCTGTGTCTTTTAAGCCTATTTCTGACGATATTTTAATAATTAACCTATGCACGCAGTAATAATGAGTTATACAAAGTATATGTATAACTGACATTAATAAGTGGTCACAAAATTTTGGTATGACCCACTGAGATCATAGTCATATAATATTATTATTGTAGTAGATATTATGGTTTGCAATGCTAATATTTTATAGATGGGGCTGTATTCGAGTTATTAACTATTCCTTTAATTATGAACGAACATAAACCATAGTCACAAATTATTGGCTCGTATAGATAGATGGCGTTGTGGTCGAAAATAAATTTATGAATACAATGAAAATAGTCCATAGAAAATTTGGAGTGTAACTTATCGCGCCATCTACAAGCAAGGGCAGAATAAATTTTCTCTTTGTTCGTCTTGTTTGGCACCTTATAACATTTATCTTTGGTGAGTTCTTTTCTGTGCCCCAGAAAAGATTTTTGTTAAACAGATACATTGTAGCACATTCTGGTTATAATTTGCGGTATGTAACTCTAGAGCCGAACGAAACATGGAAAGGATAGTTGCCAATGTCGTATCGGCACGGTGGACGGAATGCGTGCGGAAAATTGGAGAACCAATCAGCGCGTGCGAACAAACCGCGCAGCCAATCACATGCAATAATGCGCAATACGACCAATTATGCGCAACAACAGTCACCGCTAGACTTTCGTGCCGCGTGTTGTACAGCTCGTTCTCAATATAAATTAGTGTTGTTTTTAAATTAGTCTAGAAATATTACACAATGTTATCAACTAGCACCAAGTAGGGGCGGTGTAAGAATATCCACTACCCCATATCGTTTCATAACTGTCGTTGACACGACAGAGGAAAACAAAAAAGAGAAAAACAGCAGCGTCTTGCTTTTAACAGCTTAAAAATAAAAAATTAAAACATGTGTGCAGTTCACACGGGTAAGAAGTGAAACCTTCAGAAAAGAATACCGAGATAATAGGAAACATTGTATACTGTACTTTATCTCATTCTCACTGGGTAAATCCTATAGATGTATATGTTTGTCCCTTTTAGTGTCACTTTTTTGTTTCATCGAGTTTCAAGTCACAAAGAATCTAAAAAAGTTTCACTTCAAAACTATGGATGCTAACTCCTCTGTTAAGCGTGGCAACTGTGGCAAATATCCTCTTTATTAAGCAATCCTTGTGAGGGGCTTATCTTCAGCGGTGGATATTTGATAGGTTGTAATAGTAAAGTTAGCGGTATCTCAGACATTGAATCTATTATTATTGTAACGCTGTTATCCCAGGCTCAACGTAGAAATGACCACCATTACCCAAATAGCCTGTGTTTAGAGTTCAAACAAAAGCCAGGAGGCGTCATAACCCTCTCTACTTTAGTCCATTATAACAGGCCTTATGACGTCTTACATTCCTTATTCAAAAACAGTGATTAGAACAGTTGTATATTTTGCTGCACAAGTGTTTGCGCATACAAATATACACATTCTCGTCTTCCCTCTTTTTAACCCAATGGAGCAGAAGCCACTATGATCGAAGAACAGTTCAAATGATAGGTTTGGCCCACGGTCACTGTAACTCTCTATCGTCACCCTAGGTCATATATTCAAAGCTTTCTTTCTTGCCACGACAAACTTCATGCACTAGACGGGAGAGATTCATCGCAAAATCTGCCCTGATAGTAGCAGACGACCCTTATCCAGACAGCCTGCGAGCCGACGCCGTTTAACCTGTTAGCTCGCGAGGCCACGCGTAATATGACACTCCCGTTCGCTCGCGACCTTTTTGGCGGGAAAATTTGCAAATTAGCAAATTTTTTGCTATATTGCAAATTTTGCTATATTTTCACGTTGAGACAATATTTATGGATAAAACTTACAGGAATTCTTGTTGAATGTATAAACTATTGAATAAAATTATTTTGGTTGTTAGAAATTATAATAAAATTCATAAATTACCCTTTATAGCATAAGTAGTAGTATATACTTCACTTTTAGTGCCAAAATTACTACTAATTTGAATTCTACACTTTTGTTTTTGGAGAAATTTATATGAAAATGTTTGGAAACATGTATATTTTTATGTTTTATGTGTTTCCATTCGTTACTCATACCAAAATATTAAAATATTATAAAAATTAAAAAAAAAAAATTATATTTTATCTGTATGACATTTCGAACAATATTTCTAAAATATGTTTGTGTGAATTTGAAATAAATACAACGTCATGTTATTTGAAATATATACGAAAACTATTTTTACTTACATTTTACACTAAAAATAAATGAGAATTTGAAAAATAACACATTTATAACTCACCTGCCAAAACGGGCTTTCCGGAATTTGAAGTACTTTTGGCAATTTACTTTTCACTTTTTATACCACAAATTACATATCTACGTGTTTACTATATTACAAGGAATATAAAAAAGTATAATACTTTCGTTTTTAGTCCAGACACAAATATAAAATTCTATAAAAAAGATGGAGCACCTACAACAAAGTGACACGTGGAACGCCGGAAGTTCAGAGTGATTTCTTTTTTTTTTTTCTAAGAAACATTGCCAGGTTATGGTTTAAAATAAAAGAGCATATCTTTGTCTTTGATACTATTATCTATTGCATAGTGTCTTTGGTTTTGTTTTAATTAAAAAAATTATTTTTCAAAGGGTAGTACTTGTGGTACACATGTGTATCTTGATCGAGCGAGCGTACGCGATGTTTATGTCTGGTACACATGTGTATGCTAATCGAGTCTACAGTGCACAACAGCTGCTTGGAGCCTCTTGTGAGAGATTTTCATCCAGATAGTGTAGATGGTATCGGGACGTTTGCCGCGTAGTGCGTTCACGAAATTTGGTGGCTGGGATTAATCCGAACAATTCCTCACAGCACTCCCAATGGCATATGCGAAAGAAAATGAAAAGAGATGCAACATGTCTTTGCAGCGCCAGTGAATCGAGCCGATCGGAAAACACTCGGTAGACGACGATTCGAGCCGCTCTGTGCTGAATGCGGTCAAGTGGAGACCCTCTTTATTGGAAACGAGGCGTTCCATCTTAGTCCTCACGGGTGACAACGCATCTGCATTTTGATTCGCAATCGAGGATATATGTAGATGTCTAAGGGCCACAGTAACCACTTACCATCAGGTGGACTGTGTGCTCGTTTGTCACCCTATCCTATAAAAAAAAGTGGAAGGAGCTAGTACTGGGGAGCTCCAGCCTAGAGATGGGAACAGTATTCCATGTGCGGCTGAACCTGCGCCTTGTAAAGTTGCAGGCGGTGTGCCGGCATGAAATACTGTCCATCTCTGATGAGCACGCCAAGCTTTTTACAGGCCAATTTGGCCTTCTCTTCCAAGTGACCACGAAACTGCACGTCACTCGATATGTCGACGCCGAGGAATCCGATACTAGCTGAGGCATTAAGAGGAGTGCCTTGAAACTGAGGAGATACGACAAGTGGGTTCTTTTTAGCGGTTAACGCGCAAACTTGTGTCTTCTGAGGATAAAACTGGACTAAATTTAGTCGCCCACAATCCGCGACTCTGTTCAGCAAAGACTCGACTTCAGACACAAGTTTGTCCCGGTACTCGGAGACGTTTTCCCGAGAAATATTAGCACGGCCGGTGTAAAGAGCATCACCAGTTCTGTCATCTGTATAGCAATTAATGTTACGGGTTTGCAACACATCAACATAACATAATAGTGACACAACAAACAAGAAGGTAAGGAGTAGCGTCTTCTTAATAAAAACTAAAAAAAAACTGTCAGTCGTAGGACTGCACGTCAGAAGTGAAAACTTCTTAGTTTCACAAGCTGTGTTTACAAAATAATTTTTGTGTATCTAAGCGTCACAGTCACCCTTTGAATTTTGAAAATTTAGTGCTTTTTCCCTATCCAAAAAAATGTCCAACGTACCAAAACAAAATTTACTTCAGTAAAAAAC
Organism: Parnassius apollo; assembly: GCA_907164705.1. NCBI lineage: Eukaryota > Metazoa > Arthropoda > Insecta > Lepidoptera > Papilionidae > Parnassius > Parnassius apollo. The sequence goes on from CAJQZP010000953.1 coordinate 180,397, forward strand.
TGTGGCTGCCAACTCTAACACACCAATCAAACCAAACGAAACAACTATGGCCAATATCCTCCTCATGAGGCAATCTATATGCAAAGCCTATGGTCAGCGATAGAATTTTGGTAGATTGTAATAGTAAAATAAAAAGACGTTGGTCCTGCGCCTGATCTTTCTCCGGTTGTGTCGGTTTACCGTCCAATCGGATTATGAGAGTGAGGGAATAGAGAGTGCACCGGTGCTTGCGCATTCACTTGGGCACTATAATCCTGTCCTACGCCGATGGCTATCCTCCGTTGAAGCACGCCGCCGTGGCCAAAATTCGGTCTGGAGGACATTATTATATATATATTGCATACATTGTTTCTATGAGCAATACTTTCACCTCATTTAAGATTTTATTACTAAGTATAAGATTATATTACTTTTCCATTCTCAAGCGTTTATTTAGCAGAATTGGATATTAGAGGTCTGTCAAGAATATGTTATTGTAGACAGAGTACTTTGTTTATGTGTCAGTTTAATTATCAGTGTAGCTTTAGCACGTTTTATTTACCTATATGATTTATGATAAGGGTGAAAACGAGCACACAGAGTCCACCTGATGTTAAATGGATGTGCAGCGTTTTTCTAGTAACAAATAGAAAAGAAAATCTGCCGCAGCCAATTCGCATGCCGAGCGTGGCAACTTTGGCAAATTCCACCCTACAAAAGTTAAAGTTACAGCCTATAAAATTTGAAACAGCCTATATGCGTCACACAGCTAGGTACCGGCCTACACTCATTTCTGAGCGAGCTTTAGGACAAGGAACTGTACGCCGCGCTGCTCAATGCTTGTTCGCAAATGTCACATGTCTTCGAAATATTTCTTCTTTTCACTCAGACATTCAGGTTTCCTTAAGATGTTTTCATTAACCGCCGACATAATGGTATATTAGCACGTAAAATTGCAATTAACATTTTTATTCACGCCGGCGGATATCGAACGCACGTTGCTCGCAAACTGTGAAACTTATTATATTATTTCTTTACTTCATTGTTTTCTGTGTATTCATCGTGAATCACAAACAGCTAATCACAAGTCCATTACCGTACGTAGTGTTCCACCAAAGATTGTCTACACAAAATTTTAAGCTTCAAAATTCAAAGGCTATGATTAACCGACGCATATCGAGCCTCTGTATGCTTCGTCAGGTGTTCAATATGGTGGGAGGCAGTCCTAAGCTGTATTTGCTGGTATGAAGTTGCCATTTGAGAACCTGTATTCCTCAAAACATTTCAATATTGCTAACTATATCTATTATATAATATGTTAGTAACTATGGGTCTACTGCGGGTTAACTCATAACGAGTTCTGTTATGTAAGTTTTACGAGTCCTGTTTTATTCAAAATGTCCCAAACAACTCAATGTACAGTATCATTTTCGACATGAATATCAAAACCGTTAATTTCGCTCTGTGTATTGAACTCCCATCAACGATATTTCATTTTAAATTATGTCTTATATACCCAAAAAATATTATTTTGGAAGACCTTGCCGTTAAATATTCAGTAGGCACAATTTTATCTAATTTGCTTAGTAATAATAATTATGTTACTTTTATGACTTAATAATTTACAGTTTTCTTTTCTTATATATTATAGTTTATAATTCAGCATAAGCATTAAGCCAAATATATTAGATTAATATATATATATATATATATATATATATATATATATATATATATATATATATATATATATATAACACGACTCTGTTTCATTATGTTTCGAAAAATATTTACTCCAAGTTAATTTTACATTTGACAGGAGACATACAGTTTTAAATGTGACAGGAGTAATTCGTTTTTCATTTAAGCTATATTATGCTTAGTCTTAAACCAATTGAAAAAGTTAAATCATCGAATCAACGCCATCAGTCTTGGTAAGGTGCTTGCTTAGATATGATATAAAAATATATTAATTTTACTACGTTGTATTTAGGTCACTTTCTTGTTCATTTTTATCATTTGTCTACCGTTCCAGGTGGAATCTTGCAACTCAAATTCCGAGCACTTATTACAATGTATCTCTTAATGTCAATTTATATATATTATATTAGAAAAATAATTTTAA
>CAJQZP010000953.1:187500-195000 GCA_907164705.1 Parnassius apollo
AACACATTCTAATTTTGTTTGATTATATGTATAATTTATCTCTAGTTCATGTTTTTGTCGTGGTCTGAATTGTATTAGTTTAGTTTTTTTTGAAATTAACTTCTAAATTATGATCGCTTAGCCATTGTTTTACTTTATTTATAATTATGTCGATTCTTTTATTAAGTTTGGTACCATTGATATAAGGGAAAACAACGGAAAAATCGTCGGCAAACATCACACAAAACTCATCAATAATCTTGGGGAGGTCATTGATGTAAATAAGGAAGAGGACACATCCGAGTACGGAACCCTGAGGGATAGAGTCCCGCACCGGCTGGGTCCTCGACCTGACACATGTTATGGTTTTTGAATCTAGATCTACATTTTCTATTTCGATGTACTGTGAACGATTGCTGAGAAAGGAAGCAAACCACTTATGAGCTACACCACGGATACCAATGTCATAAAGTTTATTTAAGAGAATGTCATATTTAATTTTTTCATATGCTTTTGTCATGTCAAATAAAATTCCTATTGCGTATTTCTGATCGTTTAATATGTTCAAGACTTCATTAAAATATTTAAATGCGGCTAGGGTTTTCAAGCGGTATTTTCTAAAACCATTTTGGGCGCCGTCGAAAATATTGTACGTTTCACAAAATGAGTATAATCGTTTGAACATAGCTCTTTCAAAAATTTTTGAAATTACGGGTAAGAGTGCAATGGGTCGGTAGTTATTGGGGTCCGTTTTTTTGTCTTTTTTATGTATTGGCTTTATAATAGCTATTTTTAGTAGGTCAGGGAATACTCCTTCAGAAAAGGATTGATTTATAATTAAAGTTAACGACGGAACTATTTCTTCGGCACAGTTTTTAATAAGAGTGGACGGCAGCTCATCAACACCGAAGCTAGATTTTAATTTTAGTTGTCGCACCAATGACATTACCTCTCGTTCATCCACTGGGGTTAAGAACATCGAGTGCAGAGAGGGGCACATAACCGGGCGGCCGCGTGGCGCGAGCACACTACCTGCCGCGCTGCTCCCGACTGACGCGAATAGTTCATTAAAAACATTAGAAACATCATGCGGGTCAGATATTGGTTCATTGTTGATATGCAATTTAATATTTTCATTATATTTTTTTACCTTAACATGCTTTGTTTTTTCATGAATACAATATTCTAGTGCATCGTGTAAAATTTTATTTAGTGAACTGTAATTTCCGTCAACAGTTTTATTATTAGAAATGAACTTTTGCCAGTTTGTATTTTGCAAATATTGTTTGAATTTATTTATATTATTTTCATTATATATTCTTTTACATATATAAAAATAAGGATTGTTATTTTGTTCTGATGGAACATTTTTTAATTGTAGCATTGCACATTTGTGGTCTGAAAAGCCTAACTTTAATACCGTAGCACTTACGTTTTTTTGACTGAAATTTGTAAATATCAAATCTATACATTTATCCAGGCGTGTGGGTTCTTTTATAAGTTGCTGAAAATTTGACTCTAGCATGTTATTTAGGAGTTCTGATGATTGTTTTGATTTTACTAATGTATTCACATTAAAATCGCCACCAATAATAATTTTTTTTATCTTTATATTTTTTATGATATATTGAAGAATTTGATTTAAACGACTGTAAAATATGTCTGTCTCTCTACTGTTCCAATATAACGTAATTAACAATATATCCAATGCCGAAAGTTCAACAGCAAAAACTTCAATAATATATTCAATAGACATGTACATGATATCCGTTCGTTCAACGTAATCGATGTTGCTTTTTAGTAATATGCACACACCGCCGCCGATATATTTTTCTCTGTGGAACGCTGCAGCCAAGTGGTAATCGCTAAGTTGCACGTGTGAGGCCTTATTTTTTGTAAGCCAAGTTTCGGAGATACAAATTGCTTGGTATTCATTTTTGTGGTCAACCAGGAATGATTCTAATAAATCTCTCTTATTAAATAAGCTTTGCATGTTTTGAAAAATAATGTTAAAAGTAGGTGCTGTGCTGCTCACGAAAGTTATAATTTTTTTTTATTTATGTTTTTAGAACGTCTATTATATTCTCTTCCATTCGTTTTCTCACTTTCAGTGTTTACTGATTTCGTTGCATCATTCACTTCGACATCGACAGGCCGTTAATTAAAAGTTTATTATTCCTCAGTATAGCATGATGGCCTTGTTTTCTGGCTTCATGCATTAAATTTCTTAACTTTTTCCGTATCTGGCGTGAACTTTCGTCCAGGTGTTCAGTGATAGCAAGTCCTGTATTTCTAAAATATAATTTGTTATCAAGGATATAATTAACCATTTTTTTGCTTATTAGTTCGATAACAAACGGTCTTCTATTTCCCTTCTTTCCAAGTCTATTTATACGTTCTATATACTCTTCCAAATTAATATTTAATAAATTCTGAAATATGTAAGTCACACGGTTGTGCAGTTCGTGTTCAGTCTCCCAGTAGTTTTCATCCAATTGTATAGGACAAACTTCCTATTATTTTCGAAATTGCACAACCACTCTGCTTGCTGTTTTGTTTGTAGTGACATTGTTCGCTGTAATTCGTTAATTTCTAACTGTAATTTATTTGTTTCATTCTGGAGATCTTTTATTTGTGTGTTTAGTACGTTTATTTCTGTTTTCATAGTATGTTGCTCTGTAGATATAGTATTTATATGTAGTGATATTTCATTTGTTACTGTAGTTGAAATTTCTTGTAATAACATTGTTTTTAATTCTGATAATAGTGTATTCTTATTGTTTTCCAGTTTTTTTTCTAAAAGTTCTTCTATTTGGGTAAGCAGTAGTGAGTCAATTTGACAGTTGTAATTTTTCAAGTTGTTCTCCGTACACGTATTCCCCAAAATACATTCATCATCATCATAGACCATGGTTGTATCATACGAGCTTGTTGTTTGCTTCCTTCTCATCGTCACATTAACCTCAGTTGTTGGTGATTGTTGTGGTTGAAGGCTATTTTGGGTGCGTACTGGTGTGTTTTTATTTCCAGTTTTGGGCATTTCACAACGACAAGCCTGGCATTTCCAATTTTGTTTGTGTTCAGCGCTCATCGTATTATTAAATCGCACAATGGGAACATTTGCGCAATCTAAATCATAACTTGATTTACAAAGCGAGCAGGTTAAATATTCTCTCTTTGGAAGTTTTTGTAAACAACCAGCGCATGTGGTCGCCATTTTAAAGAATTCCTCAAACGAAACGAAAAAACGAAAAAGACAAATTCAACAACATTCAGACAAATTTTACAAATGAAGAATATTAGCAATATGAAAACATTTGGACCTGTCAAGTTTTATTATTTTATGAAATAGAACAGTGGTCATTAATTATTTGATTAAAGCAACTTATTTGTAAGTGCCCTTCGATCAAAATTACATGAAGTTGATGCCTCATCTGTGTTTGTATATAATGTAGTCATGTATTGATAAACCAAATTACACGAATTTAAATCTTAGGGGGGAAAAACAAGGTTTTTTTAATATCGAAAATTATACCAGCTCCCACTGACAACACTATACATCTAATGTCATTATTCATTTCTATCCTCTAGACCCTAGAATTAGAAAAAAATAATTAAAATGCAAGCAAGCACTTAGGGTAAGTTATAATATACAGCAGGGTAGGCTTGTAAACAGAACCCCTTCGTCGTATTTCCTCAACTTCAAGGCACTACCCACTACTAAAGCCAGTATCGTAATCCTCGGCGTCGACATATCGAGTGACGTGCAGTTTCATATTCACTTGGAAGACAAGGCCAATTTGACCTCTAAAAAGCTTGCTCAGCAGAACGGGACAGTATTTTATGCCACCACACTGCTTGTAACTTTACAAGGCGTGGGTTCGTCCGCACATGGAATACTGTTCCCATCTCGGGGGTAGTGCTCCCAAGTGCCAGCCATTTTATTGCATCCAGCGCAGAGCCATTCAAATCGTAGGCAACTGAGCTCCTTGCTATTGGCTTGACTTACTGGTACTGCGAATAGATGTTGTATCTCTTTGCGTATTTTATCGAATTTAGTAGTGTGCTCTGAGGAATTCTCCGGACCAATTCCAGCCGCACAATTTTACCATCGCACATCACGACAAAAGTCACAATACCATCACTATCATCTTGATGACTGGTAGTCCACCACTGAGCGATTGATTTAAAAAAAGGTTTCTTCCTCGCACAACTTCCTTGTGAAATCAACTACCACCAGAGATTCTTCCAGACCGATACGATTTAGAGACCTTCTAGAAAAGAGCTTACTCTAACGCATTTGCAAATCCCCTGGTGTTGCAGTTGTTCATGGGCGGCGGTAATCACTCACCATCAAGTCAGCCGTAAAAAGGGTCTCCGGCTCTCCACACTCACCACACAAAACACAGCATTTAGCTACTATTTTACGCTGGTATTCTGTGAGAGCGTGGTCCTTCCCCGGTCGAGCCGACCCATTTGTGCTACAACTATACTACTAATATAACTGCAGCATGGCCCTACCACCGATTTAGTTTTAGACCAAAAAACAACATAACTTCAATTAATGATTTCTTATATTTACGCGAACACTATACATGATTAAAACTACTTTTACTGTACTTTTTTAGTAGTTTTAATCATAACTTCAAATTATAAGCACACTCTGTAGTTGGATTGCTTGAAATCAGAATTTGATTTTTCAGTATTAATTTAGATTCAAAATTGTTATTATTAATCTTAATGAGAAATTACATAGTATACTTGAAAATGTTTTGTATACATTTACCCATAAGAGATTTGAATAGAAAATAGAAGAGAGCTGAACAAACAGATATTATTTTTATCCGTTAAATAAGCAAATGATCTATATCATTGTAGTGGATTGTACTTAAAGAAGTGACTTTTATTCATGTTAAATATTTATGTTACACTTCAGATATGAAAATGCTATAATTTTACAAGTTAAAACAAAGGAATTTATATTTATGTTCAAGTTATGGATTTCTTTTTTTTATTTACAATTAAACCCAATTTACTTAACAACGGATTCATCCTAAACGTTTATGAGTGTTTGATTTTTAAACTTTTTAATTTTAAAATGCAACTTATAGATTGCCTTATAAAGAAGATATTTGCAATAATTGCCACGTCGTCTTTTTTAGGAGGATACTGCTGTCCGACTTCTGATTTGTTTCCCTCCGTCATCTCTTAAGGCAGCCACGGGACGATATGAGGTAGTGGATATTCTTACACCGCCATTACACGAGTAGTGATTATACACTCTTCTGCCAATAAATATTAATTATGTTTAATAAATTAGTTCACTGGTTTATTTTGTAGACCTATCAAGCACCGTGTTTTGCTCAGTTATGTCGATTTAATTAAAAAAATTGTTACTTACTTATTGATCGAGATTGTTGTTATGAGGTTATATTGTAGGAGATTGTTAGTAAACATAATAATTATTTACTTCATTGTTTTCTGTGTGTTAATCATAAATCCTTAACAGTTACTCCATATGATGGGAGGCAGTCCTAAACTCTATTTGCTGGTTTTAAACTGCCATTTGAAAACCTGTCTTCCCAAAAACTTTTCCATATTAATGTGTTGGTAACAATGGTAATACTGCGGATTAACTCATAAGTTTTTTGCTTGAGTAATATAATAAAACTCAAGCAAACACTTGATATATATTGGTCAGCTGTTCCAAGTCCTATTTAATTCAAAATGACCAAATAACTAAATGAACAATATCATTTTTGACATGAACATGAAAGCCGTTAATTATGCTTAGTATATTGAACTCTCATCAACGGTAACTCATTTTGAATTAATTCTTTAATCCCCTAACAACATTAATTTGGAAGAATATTCTTAAGTGCAATTCTGTCGGATATAACATTGCGCATATAACTTTCCTGACTTAAAACTTTACACTTTTCTTTTAAAATGTATTATATTTTAAAACGTCATAAATATTGTTATCCATTATATATATATATATATATATATATATATATATATATATATATATATATACATATACACATAAATACATTCATAAACACTCACGCCTGTCACCTAGAGGGGTAGGCAGAGACTACAGATTTCCATTTAGCACGATCCTGACATACCTTTCTCGCCTCTTCCACATCCATATACCTACGCGTACATGCTCGTCGGTTAAGGGTACTCGTAATTTGGCCCATTCTTAGTATATCGCCAATTTATTCGACAAACTTCCGCCTAGGAGGTCCCTTTCCGACTCTTCCATTCGCTTCTGCAACATATATTTGCTTTGTCAGTCTTTCCGCATTCATTCTTTCTACGTGACCAAACCACCGAAGCATTCCTTTCTTAATCTTGGTCACCGCATCATCTTGACAACCACACTCTTCTTTTATCACACAGTTTCTCACCCTGTCACTCAGATTCAGCCCTAACAAACTCCTTAGCGACCGCATTTCTACTGCATTAATTCTACTCTCATGCTTCTTCTGCCACATCCAACTTTCACTACCATACGTTAAAGTAGGGACACATACAGCACTGTGAATTGCCATATGTGCCTTTTTTGACACATTCTGGATTTTCACAATAGAGTGTAGAGCCCCTTATTTCCTGCATTCACTCGTCATTCAATATCTTTATCATATCTCCCATCCCTGCTGAATACACATCCCAAATATACGAACTCGTCCACTTGCTCGATTAACTCTCCTTCTATTCTTATTTCACATACCGTTTTGCTTTCTTCTCTTTCAAAAACCATCACTTTCGTCTTACTTGCGTTCACTTTAATTCCCCTTTCTTTTAATGACCTGTTCATTAATGTAACCATCATTTGCAACTCGGCCGCCGACAACGCAAGTATGACTTGATCATCGGCGTACAAAAGGCATTTGATGGTTAACTCACCCATTCTTAACCCGCATTCTTCAACTTTCAAATTTTCCAAATAGCTGTCCATGAATAGGTTGAACAGCCACGGGGAAGATACACAGCCCTGTCTGACACCTTTATGGATGCCAAACCAGTCCGAGTAGACCCCGTTGATTCTAACACAAGCACTCGAGTCCCTATACAGAGACTTTAATGCCTGTATCAAACTAGCGCTCAACCTGAATGCGTATTTACATTTCGCAATCAACGGCAGTTTTCATTTTATAAAATAACACAACTGCCTATCTTCTGATTTGTTTCTCTCTGTCGTCTCTTACGACACTCTTGTGACGATGTGACGTAGTGGATATTCTTACACCGTTACGTCTTTAGGCTACAGCATCCACCTAACAACCGGTGGACTCTGCGCTCGCTTGTCACCCTTATTAAATTAAAAATTAATTACAAAAAGCAAATAAGTTAATCGTGCTTTAATGTACACTGATAATTAAACTTACACGTAAACGACGAGCTCTACAATAATATAATTTTAACAGGCCTTCAATATCTTATTATGCTAAATATAATTAGTTTGTGCATGGAAAAGTTCTATAATCTCAAACTTCGTTCATTAATCAT